>PVKN010032738.1:0-12194 GCA_004027915.1 Capromys pilorides
AGGCTGAGGGTCCTTACCGGGCTGGCACGAGGCCAGAGGGTTTGGTGGATAGGTTCCGGACTATAGTTCAGGTGGGCTTTGCAGGAGATTAAAGAAAGTTTCAGAGATCCTTACCTGGTAGGTGTGCTGGTCAAACCAAACAAGGGGTGGGCTACAGGCGTGGCATGGGACAGGCGCAAAGAGCGCCCCGGACCAGTGTCAGCTGTGGATGAGTTCCAGGCGCGGCTGCGCGGGGGGAACCCGACGTCCACTGCGGGCGAGAAGAAGTTCCGGTCAGGCGCGGCAGGGGGGAACCCCGGAGTGCGCCGCGGGCGAGAAGTTCCGGTCTCCTTTTCTTCTTCATACTCTTTATCTAGAAATTGGATACACTCTAGTTAAAGACCATATGCCACTTTTCATATCCATCATATTTGATTTTCTCATACATATTGGTATTAGGGGCCTGGTTGCTATCATGAAAATGAAGATATTCTTCTCTGTTTAGAGATCTCCTGTTTATTTAACTACCTTATAAATATCTTTAAAATGTTTGTGCATGTATTTCTGCTTTATAAAGGAAAGAGGCACTTAATAAATGAACAAGGCCTTGATTTAACATAAGCAGCATAGAATTCTTTTCAGGGAAGACTAGAGAGCAATCATTTATTTTATTGCTTTGATAAATCTATAACCAACTGGTTTTCTTTTTCATCTGTACTAAAAGTGTTCCTCTTTTTTCTGGAATAGGAAATGCAGGGAACCAGATCCCTTATCTCTCTGTCATATCATGATAAGAATGGTGGAAGAAGATTCTAGATATCCAGCTCTTTCAATCATCTTGGCATCTTTGGTTGTAAAGCAACAGAAAATGACTGCAATGACCACACCCCCGGGGCACACTGAGCCAGCTACCAAGTCCAGGTGTGGTTGTGCACACCTGTAATTCCAGTGCTGGGGAGGCTGAGAGCAGAAGGATCAGTATGAGTTTGAGCTGTATAGTGAGACCCTGTACCAAATGCACACATGAAAAGAAAAGAAAAGGACTCTGACTAATGTAAAATGGTAAATTTACTGACTAGATGTGGGTAGCTCATAGAATTGAAGGAAAAACTAGACAGAGCATTAGCAAAGACAAATGTGTAGCTCAGAAGATTGAAGTGGGAAGTGCTAAGATCCTTCTCTTCTGGGCACTCATCTTAGGTAAATGTGAGCCACTAGTTTATTGTTGCTGGGTCCTTCTCTAAAGGAATCATGTTGATTCTCCATTCATAATATCATATATGTTGTTTTAAGTTCCAGGGTTACCAAAGTGAACAAATATGGAGGTCCTTAACTATTATTGAGCATACACTCTAGTTAGAAGAGTCTGAGAATAAACTTCCTAGAAGAAACTACTAAAATGCATCTTCTACTAGATGATGACACAAGTCATGGAAAAGCAATAGAATAGGGTAAGGATGCAGTTTTAAGTCAAGTGATACAGAAGGTGATGTCTGACCTAGACCCCACCCACCCATGTGGGTGTCTGGAGGTGAGCAATCCTTGTAGAGGTGACAGTGTTGATTTCTGTTTTGCAAATATCTTCTGACTGCTTTACTGAAAATATACGGAAGGAGGCCAAAAGCTAATGAGAAAACTTCTGTAGTTTTCCAGGTGGGAAATGATTTGGGTTTGGGTAGAGGGATCTCAGTGGAGTGATGCGAAGTGACTGGCTCTGGAGTGCTTTGAAGGAGCAGCTCCCAGGATTGAGCATTAATTAGCAAGAGGAGTTGTGAGAAAGAGGTGAGTCAATGATCACTCTCAGGGGTTTTGGTCTGAGTAACTTCAGATGAAAAAGGCTGCATGAAAGAGCAAAGTGAGGGGCCTTGAGAGCCTTCCTAGTGGGATGTGATAAGACTTAGATCAGGTGGAGGCATCAGGATTAGGCAGGGTTAGGTTGTGTAAGTAGGTGAATGGGGTTCAAGGAGAGGTCTGTGATTGAGATACTAATTTAGGGGACATCAGTAGATGAGGGATATTTAAAGCCAGGAAGTGTTTGAGGTCAGCTGGGAAGTGAGTATACATGGAAAAGTGTAGAGGCTTGAAGTAGGAACACAAGTTGAGGAAATGGAGGTGGGGATTGATAGACTAGACTGATTTAGGTGTTGGTCCTGCCTTGGGCTAGGAGAAAGTATCCCAGTTTTGATAAGCTCGACTAGCCTGGAGGCACTGGTGGAGATGGTTCCCCAAAGTCTTTTGAAGGACTGGATTTTCTGTAGGCATGAACAACGTGTGGCTGCCACGTTCCTCTTTCCAAAATGTATTAGATGCACATTTGGCTCTTTTCACAAAATTATGCAATGGGACTAAGTTGAATATCAGTTACTGAGGTACGCTGACGTCTAGAGAGACTGGATCCTTGTAATAACGAGGTCCTTATTCACTCATTCCCTTCCTTTCCTCTATCCCCTCCCTTTTGTTTTTGCCTTTTCCATTACTAGGAATTGAACCTTAGAGCTTAGCACTGAACTACATCAGAAACTTTTGTACTTTTAAAAAAGTTTTTATTTGGAGACAGGGTCTCATTAAGTCATTCAATTTTTCAGACTGGTTTTTGAACTCATGACCCTCCTGCCTCAATGTCCTAGAGTGCCAGGATTATGCATACTGCTATGATTGGCTGTTTTATTTCTTAATAAAAATAAACTCAAGAATCTTCACTGTCCTGTCCTTCAAACTTTTGAAACTCTCACTCTTCAAAAGTTTGGCTGCCAACTTGGGTACTGGATTATAAACTTAAAGGCAAATAGATTGGGTCGTATTTGTATTGTGTCCCTAACAGCAAACATACATTTTGACAAGGGTAAGATGTTCAGTATATACTCAAAATAAGTCATGCATGAATTGTGTAAAACAACTAATACCTTCTATTTTTTCTTGTTACTTAGTGATATATTTATCAGAATGTCAGTTTTCAAGATAGACACCTAGGTAATACTGAAGCTAGAAAGTAAATTGATTGGTTGACTGAGTAAAATGTGGGAATGATTTCAGGTGTATCTGGATACTGGTGTCAAGCAGCATCTTCATGCCTACCTCTCATTTTTTTTTTTAATTTTATGAGCAGAATATATTTACTGGGAGAAAGAATGCTCCTGTCTAAGAAAGGACCAGGAGGGCAGCCTGAGATGGTGGTGCCCAGGAAGTTGTCTCTTCCAGGGACTTTTATAGAGGAAAATCATGCAGTGAGGTGGGTCTAAGGTGATGAAGAAGACATGGAAACTCGCTTAGGCGGGAATGAGGTGGGACTAAACTATGGTCAACCAATGAGATTACAAGTACTATTGCTCAGGTAAAATTGATTAAACCCAGGACGAAATTGGGGAAGCTAGTCACATAGCAAATGGGCATGAATGTAAGGCAGAGTCTCTTCCTGTTGGGGGTTGGGTTAGTGACTCATTTGGGCTCTTTCAAGGTGAAGATATCTATTTAGAATAATAATCTTTGATGCCCATCCCTAGGAAAATATGTAGCTATATTTATTTCCTCTTTTGTCTTGAGATGTGACCCCTAGAGAGTGTCTGTCTCTTCCAAGTTACAAAGTCACCTTATCTTCCATATTGTCTCCTTGAGGGCCTGGCCCTGTCTGACTGCCTATAATATTTCTATCTAATTCAGCTGCCTACAACATTCCCCTCTCTGAAGAAGTAACCCAAATGGCCATGAGGGAACTACGGGTGATGACCACTCTGGCTTCTTAAAGCTGAAAGTGGTACTAGTTGTGAACAGGCAATCAGAGATGCTCTCCAAAGTTTCTGTCTAAAGGCCCTCAGTAGACACCAGGCATTTTCATCTTGGGAAGATGTATAGCTTTGAGTTTGGAGGAGACAAAGCCAAAGAAACTAACATGCATGGGTCAAAAAATCATTATAGGATAATTATGAATACAGTCAACAATGATTTTCACCAAGTAGTAATGACTTCCCATAAAAATGATAAAGATAGTGTCCAGGGGACCTCAGCACCTTACAGACCATTGATTTGATATGTGATATTTTCAGCAGCTATTGAGACATTAGAAGGATCTAGAATGTCATAACATTTTAAAGCTTATAATTATGAAGAGACTAGTTAGAACTTTTTGTAGATACATTAGCAGAAATCTCTTAAATGTGGAGGTTAATCCCTTTTTTAATCTTCCATGGCTATAGGGTATTATCTCAAATAAACTGGTCAACATGAATTACTGGGGCACATGGATTGCCAGACCTAGAGAAAACACTGAACACTCTCTGGTTTGCAAGTGATGCCACTGGCTGGGTAACTACCAATCCATCTGCATAAGCATCTATTACAAGCTTAACAGGATTTCTACAGATATTGGCAGTTAACATGAGTTCCCTCAGCCTGAGACGGGAAGATCCATAACCATCTCAATCTGAAACTTTTTCAGTTTTGACATTGCTTCCTTTCTCAAAGGCATCATTCGCACACAGCATTGCTAGCAGATCTGGGTTCAGATTTTAATAGCTAAGAAAACCTAATGAAGAAAAAGTGTGCTTCCCAATAGTTCTAGAAAAAGCTCTCAGATATGGGCCACATGTTTATCTCTGATGGGATTCAGTTAAGTGCATCCAGGAAAGTGGGGTCTTCTCATTGGTTAGGCCTGGGTAGCAGTTCACTTTTGAGTGTGATGTTGGGATGGACTTCACCAACTCATATTAGCTAGGTGGTGATTGTCCAGGAAAAACTAAGGATATTTGTCATAAGGATCTATGACAAATAGCATGAATATCCAGGCATCAAGCAGAAATGGATCATGGCAGCAAGCTAGGGAAGCAAATCCTTTGACCCCTCTTTGGTGTCTGCTTATACACAGACTGCTGTATCTGTTTGTGTTTGGTGCAACCATATCTTAGAATGAACTGATTAATCACAGGCAGTTGTGTTTGAACTTTGCAAACTATAGAAACACTAGCACAGTGCCAGTGATCTGTTTCCCTTCTCTGAACTTTGGTACTAGGAGAGCAGTTCCAGGCTTGCGTTGGCCTTCTTAATATTCTTACACGCTGAGGCAGCCTGGAGCACTGCCCAGAGGACATTGTTAAAGGCAGAGATGAAGTTATCATGGGCTTGGTGAATTCTCCTGGATTTTATTTTATGGTAATGCCATCAGCCAAGGAGATGAAGCAAGACATGGAGCTTTAGAACAATGAAGCCCCTTGGTGAAACACTGAAGACCTTGGAAAAAAGAACTCTGATATCCCTGGGGGAAAGTCACTGTAATTTTGAAGGTGTTTCACTCAGGAAAAGGGCCTGTGATTTGTGAAGCAAGACTAATCTGCTTGTGGGAAGCTGCAGCATGAAATGAGACAAGGTGTGATAACCTGTCAAGTTCCAAAGAGAGATGATTTAGGGGGAGAGAGTGGCTTGAAAACCTGAGGATGGGTGTTACTAACTTAATCCATATGATGCCTTCAAAACAAAAAGTATATTAGCGGAGAAAGGCATGAAGCAGACATTATTCATTGTCTCCAGGTGAGTTTTCTCTTGTGAGTTTACAAGCAAGTGTTGGCATGCTGTGTGCAGACATTTGTACAATAGATTAGAGCACCCAGATCACCACAGATGAAAAGTAGGGGGAGACACCTTTGACTCTTTCCCTTCCCCTGTCTAATTTATCTATCTTATTTATTCCAGACAAGAGCTCCTTTACTTTGTGAAAATTAGAGACATCTGTGGTTATCCAACCCGACTCAAGGACAATCAGAGCCCGTGCTGCCAGGTGTGAACAGATTGCTTGTAGGGTCAGGAAGGTGACTCTTACCTCCTCCTCTTCTCATGTGCTCCATCTACAATCACCAAGAGGGTTTTTGAAGGAGAGAGTGGGGAGGGAAGGGAAAGGGACTCTTGTTCTGGTGGGAGAAGCAGATGCTGGCTGGACCCCGATGACTCATGCAATGTGCTTCCAATTCCACAAAACACTTCTGCCCCAGGCCCCCAGTTAATCTTGGGGCTCAGGGTGATGCTGCAAAGGCGTAGCACAGACCTTTGAATGGCTCCATATTGAGGTAATGGTCCAACTGTGACAACTCAGTTTCACTGGGATGTTCCCACACAGGCCCCAGATGGAAGAGAGAACCTTTTCAGGGTTGAAGTCAGATGATTAGAGCGGGACTGAAAGATGCCCCATTTAGAGAGAAAGGTGGAAGCTCCATAGTGACTCCCAAATTCTTTTTGTTTTGGATTTGAAATTTTATTTATTTTTAATTTGACCTTAAAAATGAGCGTATAAACCAGTCATTGCAAAATTTGTATGTAGCTTAAAACCACTTGGGGATGTGAACCTAGTTTTGCTTTTTTTTTTGTATTTAGTGCAGGGTCTACAGGGCCTCACTACACAGATCAGACTCATAATCAGACTCATAATCAGAATCATAATGATTCTCCTGTTTTTATCTTCCCAAGCGCTGGGATTACAGGTGCGTGCCATCACTCAGTCTCAGCGCAGTCTTAGAGCACCCCAGGGGCGGGGCCAGCACAGGACGCTGGGGATCACCACCCCCCACTTGTGCTCTGCATAAGCTGCGCTTTAATCCACTGAGCTATCTGGCTGGCCTTTAGTTTTGCTTTTTACCAGACATTATTTTTTTTGTATTTTTTGGGAAGGATCTACAGGGTGTTCAGGGTCTCATTACTGGATCAAACTTGGTCTCTTAGTGATCCATCTGTGTACAGCCTCCCAAGAGCTGTCATTACGCCCAGTCTCAATTGCCATCTCCTTGAGCCCCTGGGGGCAGGGCTGGAATGGCAGGCCCGGGGATTGAACCTCCAGCTCCTGCGCCTGCTTGCAGGCACTTTAATCTGCTGAGCTATTTGGCCGGCCTAGATATTATTTTTAAAAGCAGTTTTAGGTTTATATCAAAGTTAACTAGAAGTTACAGGGATTTCCTATATAACTTCTGCCTGTACCCATGGCCTGTTATTAATCTCCTCCACCAGAGTGGTCCGTTTGTTATAAGCAATGAACCTGAGCTGACATCATCACCATGTCCATAATATACCTTAGGGTCTACTCTTAGTGAACATTCCACAGCTTTTGGCAAACATATAATGACATGTCTCTTACGTTATAACTATCAGAGCATTTTACTACTTTAAAATTCTCTGTGTTCTGCCTACTCATTCCTTCCTCCTAAGCCCTGGAAACCACTGCTTTTTACATTTTCTTTATAGTTTTTCATGGGTTAAGTTGTTTTTTTTTTTTTTTTTCCCTGAGTCCTTCTTGGTGCAAAAGCAGTTTGGGGTGAATTTGAGGAAGCTTTTGCTTAGAAAGAGCCCCAGGAATGTTGATATTTCACATTTTTCTAGGGTGATCATAGCTGGTGAGACTTAATCATGTCTTTGACACTTGGAAGTCTGATGTACCCATTACTCAATCCTGACCAAAGTTGTTGTCTCCTGTGAACATACTGCTCTTCCTAAGCCATCCCTGGGGAATCTTTTAGAGTTTTCAATGATAGCAAACAGCCTTCTGTAGCGTCTGTGCACAGGTTTGTCACCACTGCCCTGTGGTGTTTCCACTAAAAATGCAATGCAGAACATCACTCCCAATAGGAGGGTAGACTTGAGATTACTGTTAATTCTAAAGCTCTCTGACCTTCCCACAAATATAGATCTGAATCCTCCAGTAGGAAGCCCAGCTGTGAGGTTAGGGTTCCTGTTTGAGAACAATAATTGGTAATTTGGGAGAGGCATGAAGATGGTCCAGGAACTTCAGGAAAGGAAAGGACAACCCTTAGATTTTAAGCAGTAAAGAGTAGGTGATTACTTAGCAGGAGAATGTATGGTCTTCAAGACTGTTGGGCCAGGATCAAGCAAGGGAATCCAAGACTGACTTTGGAGTTTTGTAGTAGATTTGGGAAAGGAAAGAACCTAATGAAGATAAAAGGGTAATATTCAGAGGCTCAAGTGTCTAGGAAAATGAGTCTCGTTGACTGCATTACATTTGTTTTAATTTTTTTTTCTGGAAGTAGAAATAAATAAATGTAAGTGATAAAAGAATAAATATTTTAATAGAAAAAGTAGAGACTTTCACAGGAATCCATTTCCACATTCCGTTAATAAAGATGGGATCTTTAGGTTATAAGTTCGTGTTTTGAGAAAGAGGTTTATGTAGGCAACTATGCCTGTTTATTTATTTACTTATTTGATTCCCGGGATTGAACTCAGGACTTTGCACTTGTCAGGCAGGTGCTTATGCTGCTGAGCTATCTTCCCAGCCCAACTATGTTAGTTGAAACCAAGTTACCATGTTGCTGATACTGCTAGCATGCTAGTGTATATATTTTCAGGGGGATTAATATAATATATACCTCTTATGAAAATCATTTACTTCTGAGCTCCTCTTCATGAAAAATCTTCAAGTTCATCTGTTAAAGACTGTTGTCTTAGTTTTATTCTCATTACTAAGACCAAATACTGGACACCACCAAGTTAAAGGAGGAGATGTTCATTTCAGCTCACAGTTTGTAGTCCATAGTTGGCTGGCTCCAAGGTAGGGTGGCATAGCATAGGGGCATCACAAAGGTGAAAAAGTCTATGGCATAGCATGCAGAAGACATCAAGCAGCAACAAGCAGTGGACCTTCCTTTCCCTTTTATCTCAAACAGGACACAGTCTTTTTGGATGATGCCTCCCACACCCAGGGTGGGCCTTTCCATTGTCCACACCCAGAGCTATCCTAATTCCAATGAGTGCACTAATTTAGTACCACACATCCTTGGTCCAAGTATCACACACCCTAGATCCAGCCAATTGGAATAACTCTACCCTTGAGTGCACAAAGCTTTGGAGGGATATTTAGACATAAGCTGTAAATACTGTGATTCAGGAAATACTGTTCTAAGGGAAGAGCTGCCACTTGGGCTGTCTTACAGGGGGGCATGTTAGAGTTTCTTCCTATTAAATCTTCATGTAGGACTATTAAGTGCTGCTGCGAGCGTGTATTATTTCATTTTTCCTCAAAACAACCCAATTAGATAATCATATTCCTTATCTTATTTCAAAAGTGAGGAAATTAAAGCCCAGAGAAACAAAATAATGAGAGACCACTGAGATAGCACTTGAATTCACTCATTCTGACTTGGAGTTCATGCTATTATTTACTATGATGCAACCTAGCAAAATGAGATTGAACAGAATAGCACAAAATTGTTCAATATTTCATTATTGTGTATGATATCCCACTGACCAAAAACTAGCTTCTGTGTGTGTGTGTGTGTGTGTGTGTGTGTGTGTGTGTGTGTGTGTATGTCCAGTTCAGCCCTTCCTGGGAGCAGGGCTGGCATGAGATGTGGTGCTAGGGATCGAACTGTGGTCCCTGTGCTTTGCCTAACTTTGCCTAAGCAGGTGCTTTAGACTGCTGAGCTAAGCTATCTTGTTGGCCTTAGTTGTTTTAGTTTTCCTTGTGCAATATTTTATTTTAAAGTTGAGGTTTTTTGGGGGGATCTGGTTCAGGCTGCCTTGAGGGTGGGGTGGGTATTGAACCGCTGTACCCTGTGCCTGACTGGGATTGCCCACAAAGGCACTTTAACCTCTGAGCTAACCTGAAAGCCCCCCTATTTATTTATTTTTTAAAAGTATGTTTGTGATACACAACACTTACACTCACCTTGGGGAATTGGCACATATACATATCACATCTTAATCCTTTTCACTCCCCTTCCCCATATCATCCCGTTTCCAAATCGTCTTCCCATCTCCACAAACTCTCCCTCCTTATTTCCTATATCCACCTTTTCTTTTGATCTTTATATTATTTATATTTTATTTCTCATATAATAAAACCATGAGATAGTTAACCTTCTATATGTGGCTTATTTTACTTAGCACTCAGATCTTAAGGTGTATCAATTTTGCTACAAATGACTCAAGTTGATCTTTCTTCATGTGTGTGATATTGTGTATGTGCACCATTTTTTTTTTTTTAACCTGTTCATCTTCTGATGGGCCTATTGGTCACTTCTAATACTTAGCTGCTACGCGTTATACTACCATAAACACGGGTATGCACATACCACTGTAACATGTTGTCTTTAATGCCTTTATGAAGATCCCTGGAAAGATACAGCTGGGTAAAATGGAATTTCTATTTTTATTTTTCTGGTAGAATCTCCATACTGATTTCTATAGGGGTTGTATGCCTTTACAGTCCTAGTTTCTTTCCTCCTATAACCTCACCAGAACTTTTTGAATTCTTAATGACAGCTATTTGTTTTGTTTTGAGACATTTTTTCTGTGTAGTTCAGGTTGGCTTGAACTGGTGGCTGTCCTTATGCCTCAGCCTCTTGAGTGCTGGAATTACAGGCCTGAGCCACCACTCCTGGCCAATAGCTTATTCTTTCCAGAATAAGATGGATTTTCACTGTTCTGAATTACATCTCTAATCTTTTAAAAAAGTACCTACTGGCCATTTGTACTTTTGAGAAGTATCTACTCATTTCAGTTGCCCACTTTTTGATTGGATCTTTAATTTTGGGCAGAGTCTTATATTTTTGAGCTCTTTGTATGTTCTAGATATTAGTCTTTGACAGAGGAGTAGCTGAAAATTTTTTTTCTTAGTCTGTAGGTGGTCTCTTTACTCTGTTGGTTGTTTTCTTAGTAGTGCAGAAACATTTGAATTTGATCTGATTCCATTTGTTGGGTTTGGTTTATTTTGTATACAATTTGGATCCTGTTCAGAAAGTTCTTGTCCACATATTCAAGAGATTTCCATATTTTAACTTTCAGGAGTTCCAGGGTTTCTGTTTTAATATATAGGTCTTTTATTCGCTTTGATTTGATTTTAGTACAGGGTGAGAGATATTGTCTAGGTTGACTCTTTTGCACGGGATTGCCAGTTTTTCCAGCACCTCTTGCTAGACAGGCTATGTTGCTTCCAGTATGCTTTTGATCCCTTTGTTTAAGACTAGATAGCTGAAAGCGGCTGGAGTTGTTTCTGCATCCTTGATTCCGGTCCACTGATCTGCATGTCAGCATTTGTGCCAGAACTTTGCTATTTTTACCATTGTCATATTAATATAACTTGAAATCCTTGGCACAATATTTTAAAGTAACTACAAATTATATGACTTGGAGAAATGTCTAAATTTATTAGTTCTACTCTACTGTTTTATTCCCAGATGGATACAGACAATAGTTACTTGTCTATCGTTGATAAATATTTGAGTTCTGTTTTTAACAGGGCTCCTTGTGGCTGGTTGAGGGTGTATGGCTTGTGACTAAATGGCATATGTGTTCTTAGGAGGCAAAAGAAGATTGGGATCAGCTTCATGTTAGCAAATTAAGGTGCAAAGAAAAAGGGAGGGCCTTTAGTTGACCATCTCACTGTAGCTTCTACCCAAGGTAAGCATCCTTTCACAGCAGGTCCAGCAGAGGCATTTACTGAATGCTTCAACATTTTTTGTAGCAGGGCAATTACTTACTATGTGTACTGTTATTAAATTGGGAATGTTTGTATCCGTCACCTCAAATTTCCATAAAAGGCTTCTGCCCCATGGAGGAACATAGAACACTTCTTTGTCTTTGAAAGAATGTTTCTTCTACGATAGTTATCTGAACATAGATATTCAATAGCTTTTCACTTAGAATCGTTTCTATGTCAGTTTCTTATTATGTTTCAGTCCTGTGAGTGAAAAATAGCTTGACTGCATGGAACACAGAATTTGAATAAGGCACACAGGTGAGTCCAGGATGCCTGGGGATCTATATTTACTATCTAGTCTCCATGTTTCTCATGAGACAGGCCCAGATTGTCTTGGGGTGACTTTTTAATTGACTGTGTTTCTTAATTCATTCACTTAAATGTATTGTCAACTATTCACCAGGAGTTTTCAGGTCAGATGTAGCCAGGCCTCTAGATTTGAGAGACTTATCTTAACTGTACCACAGTTAATTTAGAAATAGATGTGTTAACTGAGTCTTTCACAATGGATTCTCCATGAAATGCAATGATACAACTCTTATGTGAAATTGAGCAAAAACAGTTTCATTGATGATTTCACTAGTAAGTATTCTGGTTGCAACCAGAATTGTGGAATGAATTTTAGGTTCACAATCTCATGGAAAGAATTAAGTTTGTGAACCAAGGCACTAGTATATTGAGAAATAAAAGACATAGTTCTGGTTTTCAAAAAGTGTATCATCTTCTTTAAAATTTAATTTAATTTTTAAAT
>PVKN010032739.1:0-12193 GCA_004027915.1 Capromys pilorides
ATCATTTCCAATTTCTTTTTACTATTTTGTGTTCTCATTTTAAAAGTTAAAAATACAATTAAAAAACAGAAACAAAGATGTCTTTGTGATTTTAAGCCTGTAATTATCTTCTAGGATTGACAGGTTTGTAGAAGTATCCAATTAAGCGGGTATCTTCACTGACACTGGTAGACAAGGGAGGCAGGCAGAGCTCAGATTTGTGCTGGGATGATCATGCCAGCCCACAGTAGGTTAGGTAGGATGCTAAATCATCCCAGCCATGCTGAACAAGGAATAGGATGCAGCACCAATTCCAGGGTCTTCAACTCCACAGAAGTTGAGGCTCATCCTAGCCTGTTGTTGGGGTGTTGGAGCCAGAACCATTTAGCCTGCAACAATCTGAGTGTTTCCTACCTGACTTCAGCTCCTTCAACTTTGAATGTCTCCCACAGTTGTGTCTTACTCAGTCACTTCAAATCCTGAGATGAAGTCAATTTGCAGCTGCTCTAAGGCCCAGATTCAGTTGGCCTCTTCCTAAAATACTGTCTGGCCAATCACCCTCTCAAGGGGATGGGGCAGACACTTGGACTGGAGTCACTCGCAGCTGTTGTAGCTTATAGCATCCACTGTTTTGTTCCACTCTAAAATCAAAATTCTGACATAATAAATACCTTGAATAAACTTTGAGGACATTGTGCTAAATGAAATAACTCATCAGAAAATGACAAATGAAGTAGAATGGTCAAAGTCATGCAATAGAACATAGAATAATGATTTCCAGGAAATTTGGAGAAGAGAAGCATGAGTTATTGATTAGTGGGTACAGAGTTTATTTTCCAGTATAAAAGGAGTTACGGAAATGGATGGTGATAGATAGATTGTGAACATTATGAATGTATACCTAAGAATGAGCTAGGTAGTAAATTTTATGTCATTTGTGTTTCACCACAATTTAAAAGAAATAACAGAACAAAATGTTTCAGGTTTCTCAGGCTACCAAATAGAACTTCACAGTCTTAGTGGCTGAAACAATAGAAATTTATTTTCTCATCACTGCAAGGACTAGAAGTCCTAGGTCAAGCTCCAGCTAGGTGGATGTCTGACAAGAGGTGGCTCTCTTCCTGGCTGCCAAAAGGACATCTTCTCACTAGGTGAGAAGTCCAAGCTCACTTGGACTTTCCCAGGGCTATGCATTGGGGAGGGAAAGTGCTCACTTCTCTTTTTATAAGTTCATTACCATATCAGGACCCACATTTGTGACTTCATTTAACCGTAGTTACCACCTAAAATATAGGCTCCAAATATCTCAAAATATAGGCATATTGGTGTTAGAGCTTTAAGTTGTACATGGGGGGAGGGGCACAATTCAATCCATAACATAAAACCATAGTCCCACAAGTCATCCAATTACATAAGTTCCTCAGACTCCATCAAAATACCCCTAATCATTAAAATGGGCTCATCAAAAGCCATTAATTCCATTTTATGAGGCAGGTACAATATTTATATGTCCAACAGAAATGTGTCTATATGCTCACCAAAAGACATGTACTGAATTATATTCCTAGCCCCACTAGAAAACAACCAAGAAAATCTATTTATACAGACTGAATACACAAACTCTGATGTATTCATGCAACAGAATAGTTTACATGAAAATGAACAAAAACAAAGATAATGGAAGTAATAATGGAAGTGAAATAGTGAACTATAGGGTATATTATTCTATTGATACTGAGCTCAATTCTGAGCAAAATTACAGTCTAGAAGTCCGGATAGTACATCCCCTTAGAAGAGGAGGGTAGTGATAATGTCTAGAAGTGGATGTGGGGAGCAGGCTCTGGGATTGTATTAATAGTCTCATATTTTGTGACTTGGTTTGGGTATATGTTTCCCTATTGTGAAAACTCATTGTATTCTGGTTGTCTTATACACTATCCTCAATATAGTTTAACCTTAGTGGATAAAAACTCAGTGCGATATATAGTCAAAAGTTGATGTATAACTTTTGACTCCTCAAAACTTAATGAGTGGCCTGCTGTTGGCCAGAAACTTTATCAATAATATAAAGTTTATTTTTTAATATATTTTGTATGTATTACATAAGTGAAAAAAACACAAGAACCACATTTTACAGCTTTGTGCAATTTATTAAGAAAAGGAAGTGCATGTGGAGATAAGCTGTGTCATGGGGCCTTTTCAGTGGGTGCTTGTTAGGCTTGAGCTCACAGCAACAGCAATAGCAGCAACAGCAACAGCAACAGGAGGCAGATACAAAATTGTTATAACAGTCCACTGCTGTTCTTTGGAAATGAAATGTTTCCCAAAGCTCATGTATTGAAGTCTTGTTTCTCAGCCTTTGGTGTTTTTAGTCACCTTTCTCCTTATTGGGACAAAACAAGCAATACTCACAGCTCAAAGGAGAAGAGGCCATTTTGGGTCATGTTTTAGATGTCTCTGTCCTCTCATAATTGGTTGGATTCACATAAAAATGACATGACAGAAGAGTATGGTGAAGGAAGGCTGCTCAACCAATGACACCTAGGAGGCAGAGGGAAGAGAGGAGCCAGGAGGGAGAGGCACCCTTCCAGGCCATGTGCCCCAGGAGCCCACCGCTTCTGGCCAGAGCCCTTCTCCTAGTAGCACTTTTAGCTATGTGTGCATCCGTGGAGTGATCCATCATTGGGCACAGAAGCCTCATGATTCACTCAGTCCGCAAGGCCCCGCCCATGATTGATATATAGACATAAACCATACAGGTGCTATTGGAATATGGCAAAAGCTTTAAGAGATAGAGTCCCATAGAAAGGGTCATTTGGAGTGTACCACTAAAGGGGATATGCGGGACCTTGGTTGCTTCCTATTTTCTCTTTCCTTCTCACTACCGTTAGGTAAACAAACCTATGCCACTTCCTTCTGCCACAATGTTCTGAGCCTTTCTAGATCCAAAGCAACAGGGATAAGTAACTGTCAACTGAAACCTGTGAAATTTTCTTCCTTTTAAATTGATTATCTCAAATATAGTAATAAATAGTTGACTAAAACACACATGTTGAACTGCACTTAATTTTATATAGTTAGAATTTCACTTCTTTTTGTTTTCCGGTGCTTTTGAGGATTGAACCCAGGACCTTCAATAGGCCAGGCAAGTACTCAACCACTCAGCTACTTCTCTAGCTCTGTAGTTACAATTTAATACTACAACTTTTACATTTGTGCACATTTCTCTTGACTTCAATTGGTACTATATACAACCTAGAACTCTTTGCATGCATAAATTCTAAAAAATTCTAACTCTATATAATAGAATTGTATATATTTTATAGCTGCACATGATTAAATAGAACAATTATGTATATACATTTTATCCATTCATGACACGTGTTTTCTTTAAAATTTCATATATTTAGTCTGCATGGTTTATCTGTAAGGCTTTTCAATTGTTACAATTCTCTAAAAATATAATCCACAAATAAGTGGACCTGCACAGTTCAAACCCATGTTGTTCACAGGTCAAATGTACATGTTAGGCTTGAATGAAATTTACTTTACCAAAGCCTTGAGCCCTAAAGTTCTGGTGTCTGATTCAGGGCAATCCGGCTTTCCTGGTCCTCTACACGAGTCCACAATTTGCTGCCTGCTTTTAGTAGAACCAGAAAGAGGTCAGGGCAGGGAGCAGAGCATGATAGCAACTGCACAGGCTCCCAGGAAGCAGAGAAGCACTTAGTGAGCTGGCAACAGAAGGAAGCAAGGAAGCAGGGCAGATCAGCTGGAGGGATGCACTAGCAGGACTAGGGCTCCTGGGGCAAAGGGAAACAATTGAGTGAAAAAAGGGGGGTTGGGGAAGAGAGAATTTGCAAAAGCGGATTAATATGGACTGAGTAGGAAAGGAAAGAAATTGCTTTGGCAGAATCGTTTTAGTATTAGAAATGAACATAATATGAGCTGGAGAGGGAAAAGCCAGGTTCACTGAGAGCAAATGCAAATGAGCACTGGCTGGCTTGATACCCATTTGCATTTGAATCCGTGGAACATTTCCTGTGAGACAAGGCGTAGGGAACTTTCTGCTGTCTCATCCAGCAGACAGCGCTGATGTTCACGCTGCCACAGCATCCTGTTAACAATAAGATCAACTTTTAAAACCAAGGGACATGAATAGCTATGCCATAGAGGAAGGTTCTGCAGTCCTATGGTGCTGAACTGACAGGATACTGACTGTGCACCAGACCCCCAGGATTTTAGAGTTCTGGTCCAT
This sequence comes from Capromys pilorides, assembly GCA_004027915.1. Taxonomy (NCBI): domain Eukaryota; kingdom Metazoa; phylum Chordata; class Mammalia; order Rodentia; family Capromyidae; genus Capromys; species Capromys pilorides. Next base: position 4,235 of record PVKN010032739.1, read on the forward strand.
CTATTGCCATCATCACTGTCACAAGACCATAGATGGATATCGTATTCCTCATAAAAATGAAAACAGGCAAGGAGTAGACAGAGCTGGGGTGCAGGAGTCTGCCTCTGAATGTTACCTGGAAAGGGAAAGAACTGAGAACACTGAAATCCTGTCATCACATCACACTCATCACCTTTTCATGATCAACAATTCAACACCAGGCACTGCTTTATAAAATTTGCAGAGCCTGAGGAATAAAGCTTGCAAGTTAGCATCTTAGGCATTCCCTGTATCAAAATAAAAAGTGAAATTTGGTGGGAAGGACCTAAGTGCATTCCCAATTACCACAAAAAATGTTGTCATTGCTGTTATTGTGTCGATGATACTGACAGAGAAACGGGGCCTCAGAAATGTTGAACAGCTTAACTCAACCACACAAAGCCAGTCAATGAAAGACTGTAGTTTTTAGATCTGCTTTTCTGTCTTTCCCTGTGATTTCTCCTTCTCACATGTGTTTTTAGGAGCTGGGGAGGCAGCTCTGAGGGGCAAGGGAGATAGCTGAGTAGAATAAGCACTTGCCTGGCAAGTGCAAGGTCCTGAGTTCAATCCCTTGTACCAAAATAAATAAATAAACTAATTAATTAATGAGGACATGTATTTCTAATATAATGTCACCCACTATAATATGATGCAGTTAGGGAGGCCCTTGCAAGAGCTGGTGCCATGCTACTTGAAATGTCAGCCTTCAAAACTGTCAGGTAAATAAACCTCTTTTGATTATAAAATATAGAGCCTATGGGATTTTATTAGAGTAATGAAAAATAAACTGATATACCTATTAAGGAGGCTGGGAAGGCCCATTCAGGGTAACTTTGATGACTTTGCTAAATAGCCTTATAGGTGGAGTACAACTAACAGCAAGGGAGCAGCAGGCTTAAACAAGCCCTTCTGTTATCCCCCTGTCTCAGTTACTCTTCTCTTATTGCCAGACAAATACTGAACACTCAAAATTAGGGAAGAAAAAGTTTATTTAGCTAATAGTCAGTGGAGGTTTCAGTCCATACTAAGCTGGCTCCACGGCAGAGAGGCACATAGCAGAGAGCAACCTTTCAGGGTGATGCCAAAGAGCAGAGTACAAAGAATGTGAGTGGCAGCAGCTCTGGCAGCTAGCTCGCCTCTCTCCCCTCCTTACACTGTAATGCAGAGTATCTGCCCCAAGACACTCATACTCATAATCCCAGCATTGGATCATAAATCAATCACAAACTCCAGAAGCCCCTCCCCCACGTGACTGCAAGAGACTTTGAGGGGACACCTAGACACAAACCATAGCAGTAGGTATTCATAAATCATGCTGTGATGCAAGTGACAGGTGTCTGCTTCTGGGGAAGGTGAAGGGGTGAGTGAGGCTCTGCATACTGAGAGAATGAAAAGCCCCTGGACAGGATGGGTAAAGTAATCCAAGAGAAAAGACAAGGAGACATGAGTTCAAGCAGCCAGAGGTGTGATTCAGTGCCAAAAATACGGTGAGTAGGACAAAGTGCCAGCAGGAAAAAGAAGATAGAAAAGCCCTGGAAACCACTGGCCCTTGCAGGCAGATATATGGTGAAGGCCAGGGAGGAGGATCTCTCATTCCTAGAGAACCTTTGCCAAGGGCCTAGGACAGGCATAACAATGTATTAACAACAACACATGGTTAGCAAAATGGGGTGGTGGGTAGTTTCTCTTCTGTCCTCCTTCCACATTTACCAGGTAGCTATGAACTCTCCATGGATCTTTGAGGACAAAGCCACAGGGAATTTGAGCCAGGGATGCATTTAGTCTGGTTTAATGGAGCACATTTTTGAAGTTTTTTTAAAATAATTTCCATACATAATCACCCCATGTAATGATTTCCAGGAATATAACTAACACAGATTGTGCTGACTCACCCAGCATTTTAAGGGCCCAGAGGTCTCATCAAGATATGAACAAGTTTGCTATGAAAGGCAGAAAAATACGGTATCTGGTGAGTAGAGAAGAGAGAAGCCTTGAAATGTTACAAGCCAAGATAGTCTAGGAAAATTCTAATCATCACTTGAAAACAACTAGAACACTAGGTTGGATACTAGTCAAAATTAAAGCTCTCTCTTGACAGGAATATATTTAATTATACAACTATAAACTATCTTTAAATCTATTTTTTCTTTTTAGTGAGAAATGTATAAAATAGAATTTATCAGAATCCTGATGTTTGTAGGGCCCAAATCTGATTCAGAGCTAACTACAGTAAGTTTTGTATGACGTTGTGTTTTTTATTCAACCCAATTATCCATTATAAGAAATATGTTCTGATTATCTATGCTAAAGAAAGCCTAAATTTTCTTCCTAATATGTTCTCATTATCTATGTTAATGAAGTCTAAAATTTCTTCCTATCTCTCTATAGAAAATTACTTTATAAATGTATTATATGAAGAAGTAATTAAAGAATTGTAGGCATTTCTTTTACATGTATTTGATACAGGGTCTCACTATGCAGCTCAGATTCATAGGGACCCTCCTGTTTTCAGCCTCCTCAGCACTAGAATTACAGGCATATACCACTGTGCCCAGGCTCAATGGCTGGCTCAGTGCACCCGAGGATAGAGCCAGCACAGCATGCAGTACCAGGGATGGAACCCCTGTCCCTGCACTTGCCTAAGCAGTTGCTGAGTGGTTGAGCTATCTCACTGGCCCTCGAATTTTTTTTAAATGTATCATAAATCTTTTTCAGAAAGTTCAAAATCAAAATATTTTTATTTTAAAAGTTTATAATATTAGCTTTTTAAAATTTGTGATTTCTTTTCACATTCTGAATACATATCCATTTTGTGCCAATTTTAAGTTTATATTTCTACATTCTGTTTCTCAAGAAAGGCTTACAAACATTGAATAAATTCTATCTTTAGCTAAGGTGATAAATCAATGAAGAGGACTCACCAGGCCAGGTTGTGAGGAGGAATCTGTCATCAGTCCAGAAGAGTTACACAGCTGCTTAGCTTTCCCTGGGGGAGGGTGGAGGTGGCTAGTTAGAGGGTGTGCTCAAGCATAGAGTGTAGCATTGGAGACTGAAAGCCACAAAATGCCTATTATGATCTCTCCTGGCCTGTAATTTTGGAAACTGGGTGAAGTTCCCTGTTTGAAGAAGTAGGACTCTTCCTAGAGTCCTAGCATTCTTCCAGAGTCCCTGAAGCGGAACTATACTTGGCCTTGCAACCACAAAAGTGACAGACAGAAGAGGATACATTAGTGTCTGGTCAGCTTTACATCACTGCAGTGAGATGTCTGGGGAAAGTAACTTTATAAAGAGAACAGGATTTTTAGCACATAGTGTAGAAGTCCAAGATTGGATAGCCCCATTCATTTGAGTTTCTGGTGAAGGTGACATGTCACAGTAAAAGTATTTGTTACAGTAAGTGCTCATGTCTCCAGCCAGGAAGGAGAGAAGAGAAAAGCAGGTAAAGACTGGCATCCAAAATCTTGACTGGGGAGGTAAACTCCAGTGGCCTACGGATGTTCCCAGAAGGCATCATCTTTCCATCTTTTTTTTAGGCATCAGCTCTCACTATCACTCTCTTTCTCTCTTTTATTTTTTTAAGGCACCATCACTTGAATGTCCTCAGCACCTCCCAGCAGTGCCAACCTGGGGACCATGGCTTTACCTGTGGATCTTTGGAAGGTACTTCTCCGGACCATAGCATTCAGTAAAACTCATTTTTTAAAATGCTTGTAAAGTGTATTTCTAATCCCACGTTGCACTGGACCCACAAGTGCCCCAAAGCTACTCTCATTCTCAAAGCCTTCAGACTCGTTGTTTATGAATTTTATCATGACCAGGTGTACAGTCACCTCCATAACAGGGTACTGCAACCCACTATACCTTGGCCTTTTTGAGAATTAGCGCTTGGAAGTGAATTCAAATAATTGTCTGGCTACATGATGACAGGATTAACCTTGATAATGGATGCAATGACAAGATTTACATACTCTACTTAATTGTTTCTCAGTAGAATTAATATTTAGAAGGCAAGTAAGGAGAACTAAATTATGTCTGATAGCTTTTCATAATCACCAGGTTCAGAAAAACGTTCTCACAAAAGAATAAAATTAACCTTATTTAAGATATACAATATATCAGGCACCTGGAGCAATTAAATATATTACAGGATAATTATCACTTCTCTTAGTGAGTAAATAAACCACACTGCACAGGAAGAGTAGGTTCTATAAGTCACTCCCCTCTTAGGATCCAAACAAACATACTGATGCGACAAGACCGTATCAGGCATTGGATAGGTACGTAAAACACATGATACCATTTGCTTAAGGATCTATAGAGATCTATCTACATGGAACAGCCTGAAAACAGGCTAAATAAAATGTAGCTTGAATCTATGTATACTCCTTATATGACAATTTTCTTCATGTAGGTTTGCTGTGGAGGGAAGTGCATGCATGTCGATTTTCTTCTGTTTTCCGAATGGACAAAGGTCTAAGGACTAAGCAAAAGAGTAAATGGTTCTCTAATCCCAGGGGACCCTGGTGACTCAGAGCCCTTATTTGAAAATCCAGAATAATTCTCATGGATTCAAAGTGAACTTTCTGAACCCAAATCCTCAGAAAACTTAGATTGCCCCAAGAGAATATGACTAGAGTGGGAATGAAAAACAGGAAATTGTCATTTTTAAAAGTAGTTCACATAAAATCCTACTTTTCAATTAGATAAAGGCATTTACTGTAAGTTTTGAAACATGAAGGGAAGTAAAAGCCCAGAAAAGAAAATGTAGGAGCACTCTATCTCTTAGGAGGTAGACTGAGGCACACAGGGAAAAGAACACAAGCCTGAGAGCCCAGATAACTGGGTTCCATACCTGGTAGCCAGTCACTAGCTGGATGGTTCTGGACAAATTCACATCATTCCTCTAGGAGTTGTGGCCCTTGCCTGAAAACAAGGACCATGTGATTCACGGTGTAGGTTTATGTAGCAGTAGTTCGGTGTAGACTTAGGCTCAGTCTCCCTTTCGTTTGAGGTTCAGTCCTACTAGCTATAGGACATTAAATGAGTAACCTTTGCTTTCTCATTTGTAAAATGGACAAATTAATGAGACTACCTCACAGAATTATTAATATGAAAAAAATCAATATATATTACTCTAAAAATATACATCATGTAGGCTACTCAACACCATGCCTGACACAGAGGAAGAATTCAGTAAAAGTTGGTTCTTGTTCGATATGATACAGTGCCTAAATTCTGCTAAGTCATTCTATGACCCTAGTATATGACATGAAGATAGAAACATTCCAGTTTAAGACTGTACCATTGGGGCTAGTGAGATGGTTCAGCTGTCTAAACTGCCTGCTTAGGAAAGCTTAGGCAACCACAGGGACCGCAGTTCAATCCCCAGCACCACATGCTGCACCAGCCCCACCCCTGGGGCAGGCTGAGCCAGCCATAATAAAAATAAATTAATTAATTAATACTAAATAAATAAATGACTGTGCAATTGATAAGTTGTAACTGTAATTGTAAACTGTGTCAATTGATAAACATACATAATGATACCAAGTAGATGAATGTGCTTGGAATTAGTTGTACTCAGTGCATACATGCTGGATGAAAGTCAGGAGTATGTTGATAAGCCCTGGAAAGAAATCACCAAAAGAGATGAGATGTTTCACTAACATTTTCTTAAAACCTGAGAGTTCAGTACAGACAGACAAGAAATTGAAACTCTAAAAAGTGACTTTAGTTCTCCTCTTTTTCTGTGAAAGTGTCCTGGATAAGTAGAGATTGCCATTTGGGGACATGGTTAGGGCTCCAGGGCTCTCAGAAAACCATCCTGCCAGGGTGATGGATCTCATTGCTTTGTGGCTCATCTGTAGCTCCTCACAAAAAGCTTTTTGAAAGAGAAAGATGATCCAATCTCTTCCAGCAAAACTTATTGAACATTTTTCCCCGGAAAGTGTTCCTATTAGCTTTTCTCCAGCATTTTGCCTCCAGCATTTTGAGAAAAGCCATAAAAGCATACTCCATAAATTAAATGGAAACACTCTTCATCAAACTTTGACTTTCAATTTTTATTTCTTGAACTTAGTGGAAAAAGGGTGTGTGTGTAACTCACCTGCATTTAAATAGCATTGTAGACTAAGAAGTCATACATGAAATCACTGATGGGGAAGCTACCACCTAGCAAGTGACCAAAATACAAGTGCCAATCATCTTTCCAACTAGAATACCTTTACATTCCTCTAAAAATTATGAGAGCCACAGAAAGAACTTAATTACTGAGTGTGCTACATGCCACTCCCTGTGGGGGAGGGACACTTTACATGCTGTGATCATTTGATTCTCAAACAATGCAATAAACTAGGTACTGATTTATACTTGTCTAACGAAGGTAAGACATAGAGGCTTCAAAAATTTAAGCAACTTGTTTAAGGTTGAGAGATGGGGCTAGAATTGCCTTCTGCTTCAGACACGTTGCCATCTAACTATCGATTAAGTGAGTTCTCAAGACTTCTAACAACCTTCTCTGAGTTATTGTAAAGTCTCTTTTCCTTTAGAGCAGGCTATCCAGCTCCTTATGGCTTAGGGAGAGTTTACACCAGAGAGGGATCGCAACCAGCCAACTGTTTTGAGTGCCTGTTATTCCCAGTCTTGGCATTTTCTTAACAGAACACGCTGTACTTAAAGAAAGTTAATGGACAGCTAAGATTTTGAAAAATTAAGTCTATCATCAACTAAGAGGCTCCTTCTGTTATAGGCCAGGAAACAGAAGATTCAAATCCAGAATGTGTGGGGTAGGGGTTGAAGAGAGGGCTTCCCACTTACTCCATCCCTTGCCAACAGAAAAGGTGAGCAACAAGGCAAAAATTGACTAGCTATTTATTCTCAAAAAGAACACTTGATGAGATTCATCAACATGACATTGGCAATCTTCCAAAACATTTATACATGAATTCTGGAAGGCAAGGAGAGGACAAATCAATCAAGTGCATTGCATTTGAAGCCATCACATGACATAGTTCTGTAGTAAATCATTGTCTGTGAATGCAGAGCCACTCCTTCCACTCTTGGCTTTCACCTACTGGGATGAAAATACAGCTTGGAGAGGGACACCCACTGGGGACACCCCTCCTGTCCTTCTCTTGGACAGGAGCTTTCTTTCCCTCAATAAATGTGTTCTGCTCATTAAAAAAAAAAAGAAAAAGAAAATACAGCTTGGAGTCAGCCAACTCTGGTCACTATATGTGGCTTCTTAGAGCAAGTATTCAAGAAGAAGAGGACAAAGCCCATTTACCCATTGAAATGTGCACTCTCGGACAAGAGGCTTCCGTCATTTCCCTCACAGGACCAGAGTTGGGTATTTTTAATCGGTTTTTGAGCTTTGTTTTGTTTTTGGAGATATGTTGTAGTTTTTGTTTTCAAAGGTTAACTCTGGCTGTCATTTGCAGAGCAGAGCATAATTATTACATTGAATATGAGTCCCATTTGTTCCTCTGTATTGGTAATAGATGTTTGTCTTAGATCAGGGAGCTGGAGGGGAAAAAAATAAATGCATCAATTACATATGAGGGAGGAATAAATTTAGCTCATGCAGTTTATAATGAGCTACTCAGGACTCCAGAGTTGAGCCTCTACCATGTTCTTTAGGAATATTCTTGACCTCAATACTAGCTTTGTTGGAGCTAAGAAAGTGTCCTTTATCTTTATAGAACATTACTTATTCACATTAAGCTTAGAAGACAATAATAACTTTGTCTCTCATGCCACTATGGGAAGCACTGGAGTTAGATCATATAGAATCTTGAACTCTAAAGATGTGCAGATCTGAGCTCAAGCACTTGATTTTTTCTGAGCAGAACTACCTACTTACATGACAAATTATAAATCTTTGGGGACTATTGTGAAGATTTGAAAGAAAAGAGGAAGATTCATACGACTATTTAAAGGCTC
>PVKN010032740.1:0-12193 GCA_004027915.1 Capromys pilorides
TTCCCATGTTACTAAACAACAGCAACAGTAACATAAATAACAGCTAACATTTTAGTGTTGTGGTTATGAGCCTGGATTACAAAATTCAGCTTTCTGGGGATGAGTCCTAGCTGCATTGTTGCTAGCTGTGTGGCACTGAGTGACTCATACTCTCAATTCCATTTGGTCAGTACTAAAAATCTATATTCTAGAGTTGTTTTATGGTACTTTTTACTAAACTATCTCCCAATCCATGTGCTAAACACACAGCTCTCACTTAATTCTCATAAAACGTCAGTGGGCTAGACTATGTTCTTGTCATTATTTTACAGGTGAGAAAAGTGGAGTTTAGAAAGATAATTAGATGACTTGCCCAATATCCCATAACCAGTGATGTTCCTTTCACTGGAATTCATATTTGTCTCCAAAACCTTTGCTCTTGAATATTATGCTGTACTATTCTTCTACTTCAATTGATGGCTTTATAGTATGTGCACATCATAAAGTTCATTATAATACTCCTCGAATGTTGCACATTCTGATTTTTCCATTTATTTCCTATGACAAATGACCTAGTGGAGCACATCTTTGCCCATAAAACATTGTGTGTGCTTCAGATAAAGTCTTTTCAGTAACTGTAGTGAATTGGGCTTAGTAAGTTAATAACTATGACATTTTAAGATTCTTAACGTACATTGATAAACAGCTCTCTACAAAGGTTGAAGTCACTTGCATAATATCCACTGGCAAGACCGGTCAAATAGCTCAGCAGATTAAAGCTCCTGCAAGCAGACACGGGCGGGGCGTTCAATCTCAGGCCTGCTATGCTGCTCCCACCCCCAGGGCATGCTGAGACAGGAAATTGAGACTGGGCATGGTGACACTCACTGTAATCCCAGCTCTTGAGAGGCTGTAAACAGGCAGATCACTTTGAGTCTGATCTAGTAGTGAGAACCTGAACACCGTGAAGACCCTTCCCTAAAAATACACACACAAAAAAAATCCACTGCCAGTATATGCATAGGATACACATTCTAATTTGTATGTTATACAATTATGCTGTATATTATATGATTACATATTATACATAACAATACTCATGCTGTATATTCATAAGTATTACATATAGTATAATATCTATTGGGTTTTTTTTTTGTTTTGAGACAGGGTCTCACTACACAATTGGGGATGGCCCTATGCTCACTTTTGTAGCTCCCAGTCTGCTCTTCACCTCACAGTGTTCCTCCTGTCTCAACCTCCTGAGTGCTGGGATTACAGATGTCTGCCACCATGCCCAGTTCTGGAGCTGGCACTGCACGCCCAGGGTTCCAGGGCCAGCATGGCATGTGGGACTGGGGATCAAACTCAGGTCCATGTGCTTGCCAGGTAGGTGCTTCTGCCTCTGAGCTATCTCCCCATCCTCTTATATTATTAATACTATGGTTTTTTATATATGTCTTGGATACTAACCAGTTTTGCATATATATTTTTAATTTGCTTCACTTTAGTATAGTTTTGGAGTTACAGAATAGTTGTTAAGATAGTACAAGTTGTCTTATATCCTATATATCCTATACCTACTTTCTTCTGTTAATATCTTACATTAGTATGGTACATTTCTGACTATTGTTAAGCCAGTAATAATATATTACTGTTAACTAAAGTTCATACTTTATCGAATTCATAGTAATATTTTTATATTACTTTTTTTTCTGTCAGGATCCCACCCACAATATCATATTATATTTAGTCATCTTATTTTCTTAGATGCCTATTAACTGTGGCTGCTTTTCTGATACTGTCTTTTTGCTGTGTAGTATGAGCTGGACTTGAATTCACTATGTAGCCTGGGCAGGCCTTGAACTCATGGCACTCCTCCTTTCTTGGTCTCCCAGGTGCTGAAATTACAGGCATCCTCCACCACTCCTGTCCTGAATATAGCCTTTTTTCACCATATTTTTAAAAAAATTTAGTACAGAGTCTACAGGGTCTCACTACACAGATCAGAGTCATAGTGTTCTTCCTTTTTTCAGCCTTCCAAGTGCTGGGATTACAGGCATGAGCCACCACACCCAGTCTTAATAACTGGCTCAGTGCTTCCTCCAGGCAGGGCTAGCACTAAACGTTGGGAATCGAACCCCAGTCCCTGAGCTCCTAAGCAGGTACTTTAATCTGCTGAGCTATTTGGCCAGCTCTTTCACCTATTTTGTTTTGCAAATCTTTTGCTTTATGGTTTCCCAGGTTAGGTGAAGTATAATTGATAAATAATAACTGTATATATTAGGTGTACAATGTGATGATTATATATATATATATATATATATATATATATATATAGTTTACGTTCACCATAATCAGATTAACACATCCATTACTACACATTATACTTGTGTGTGTACATATGTGCATGTGTGTTGAGGGCACTGAAGATGTGTTCTCAGCAAATTTCTATTTCATTTTTTTCAGATTAAAAAATAATATTAGTATGTTTTACCATTATGTGCATTTGGGGAGTGGTTACACTCCTATAGCTTGTTTCTTTTTAAAATCCCCTTTCCCTTCCCTGCTGTTTTCCTCCATCCTCCAATTCCTTTATCCCATTTTTTATTCATTGGATATTATTAATCTTAGTTCATCTTATGGCATGTGGTGCTTATATTAATTTATATTATTAATATAATTAATATAGGTTCTTATACATGGAATTTCTTTTTTTTTTCCTTTGCCCTCCTCACCCCTTGCCCTTACCAAATTTCAACTTCAAGTGAGCAGTATAATAGTGGTAACTGTAATCATGGTGTTATACATTAGGTCTCCAAAATATAGGCATCTTGTAACTGAAAGCTACTGAAAACTTGTGCCCTATGTTAGACTGTTTTATATTGTCATAACTAAATACCAAGGGCTGGGTGTGTTTGTCAGATTTGTGTTGCTATGACAAAATACCTGACATTCACAATTTAAAGGAAGAAGAGTTTATTTTGGTTCACAATTTCAAGAGGTTTCCATCCATGGTCACCTAACTCCACTGTTTTTAGGCTTTTGTTGAGGAAGACATATTTTAGTGGAAAGGCGTTGCAGAGGAAAGGTGCTCAGTTTATAGCAGCCAGGCTGCAGAGAGAAATGCTGAGAGCCAGAGAAAAGAGCTGGGGACAAGCCCCCTATGACTCCCTCCCTTCTACTAAGTCCCACCTTCTCAGTTTCCCTTACCTCTAATAAAGCCACCAAATTATGGTCTTATCAGTGGATTAATTCACTGATGAAATTAGAGCTTGCATCGCCCAGTCACCTTCTCAAAGCCCCATCTCTGAAAGCATGAAATGTTTGAGAGGGATTTTTAAGATCTCAATCGTAACACTAAGTACTTTATGTAAAAAGGGGTTTATTTGGCTCATGATTTTGGTAGCTGGAGATTCCAATAACATGGCATTGGTGCCCTGACTGTGTCACACGATGGCAGAGAAACAGAGAACTGACTATAGGAGAGGTCACATAGTAAGATAAGAAGCTGCAGAATATGTAGAGGTCAGTCTTACTCTCTTTTTATAATAACTTGTTCTTGTGAGAATTCATTTCACCTGTCTAGTACTCATCACTTCCAAGGACAGTGTCTCCAGTGATTTAATTACCTTCACTGTGGCTCTACATCTTAGTACATTACACTGATCACCATACCTGAATCGCATGAACTTTGAAGAACAAACCATAGTATATCTTTTAACAAACATCTCATTTCTCCCATGTAGAAGGTGAGAGAACTCTACAGTGAAAATTAAAGAATACTGAAGAAAGAAATCAAAGAAAGCACTAGAAGATGGCAAGACCTCCCATGTTCCTGGATCAACAGAATTAATGTTGTTTAAATGGCCATATTACCAAAAGTGATCTATAGATTCACTACAGCCTTTGTAAAAGTTCCAATAACATTCTTCACAGAACTACAAAAAACAATGTTAAAATTCATACAGTAACACAAAAGGCCCAGAATAGACAAAGCAATTCCAAGCAAAACTAGCAATGTCAGAATTATCACAATACCCAATTTCAAATTATACTGTGAAGTCATAGTAAAAACTGGCACAGAAGCAGACACATAGGTCAGTGGAATAGAAGAGAGGGTACAAATAAACCTACACAATTACAACCATCTGATTCTTGCCAAAGGATCTAGAAAAACATGTTTGAAAAAAAATAGCCTCTTTAACAAGTGGTGCGGGAAAAACTGGAGATCCACATATAGAAGACTGAAACTGGATCCCTCTCTGTAAAATAAAATCAATTGAAAATGGATCAAATAACTAAATATAATATCTGAAACTTTACAACTGCTAGAAAAGAAAAAATAGGGGAAAATACTTGAAGCCATAGACATAGACAAAGACTTCCTGAATAAGACTAATAGCATGGACTAAGGAGAAAGCTCAGCACTCTTAAGTGCCTGCCTGGCAAGCACAAGGCTCTGAGTTCAATCTCAAGTACCACACACTGTGCTGGCCACTGAAACCAGATGTGGTGGTGCAGGCGTGGAATCCCAGTGCTGAAGAAGTTGAGACACGAGGGTCACTATGAGTCTGAGCTGTGTAGCGACACCCTGTACCAAATAAATAAATAAATAAATGAATAAATAAATGAATAAATAATTTCTTGTGGTACCAGAATACATAAATAATTTTTAAAAGATCAATAGCATAATAAATAATAGCAAGAATCACCAAATGCGACAACATCGAATTTAAGTCTCTGCACAGTAAGGGAAACAACAGAATACAGACATGGCCTGCAAAGTGGATGTAACCTTTGCTAGCTATCTCTGACAGAACTAGTATCTAGAATACATAAAGAACTCAGAAAAACTTGGCACCAAAAAATCAAAATAGTGGGTACCCGTGCCAATCAAGGGTAAGGAATCATTGTACACTACTGTTGGAAATATAAATTAGTACAGCCATGATGGAGCTATGCTGAAAAATATAAATAGGAACCTGAAAATAGAACTAACATATAACCCAACTATACCACCGTAGTGCATTCCCTAAGAAACTAAGCATACTGTAGGAATGCATAACCCATATTTTTATGACACATTTTACAGTGGCCAAGAGACATACAGACCAGTTGAGATACCCATTAATAGATGATTGGATAAAGAAAATGTGCTATATATGCACATTACAGCCATAAGAAAATTACATTATTTCAGGAAAGTGTATAGAATCCAGTAGACCACCATGTTAAGTGAAATTAGTGAGAGTCAGAAAGGCAAGTACTACGTGTTCCCTAATAAGTAGAGTCTATAAAATGATGACTGTCTTACTTTTCTCTTGTTCCTGAGACAAAATACCCAACACCTAAAGTTAAGGAAGGAGAGGTTTATGTAGCCACAGTTTGTGGAAGTTTCAGTCCCATAATCAGCTGGCTCCAAATCAGGGTGGCATGGCACAGGGCAACAGTTCAAGGCAACAGAAGACAGCAAAAGCAACCAGAGTAAAAGAGTGAGGGAGAGCAAGCCTCTTTTCCTCCCTTATATTGTAGGCAGGCTACTGCCAACTCTGTGTGTGTGTGTGTGTGTGTGTGTGTGTATGTGTGTGTGTGTGTGTGTGTGTGTGTGTGTGTATGTATGTATGTGTAGCACTCACACCATCTCAGTGCCCTCTTCTTGCACAGGATAGTATTTACAAAGAGAGGGCCCTGGTCCATAGCTGAGTCATTTAGTTGAACTTGTCAACTTGACACAATACATTAGCTGAAACAATTCACCCCTTGTTGACGTGGCAACCAGACACATTTCTTTAAACTGGTATCCAGATACAGAGAAATGCTTAATTTTATCAATTTACAACTTGAACATTATAACAGGTTTAACAATTCTTAACAATCAGTATTTATCAACATTATATTGCATTAAAATCATAACATTCTGGACCTGCTCCCCTAAAGATTTATGCACATCCCTTTATGTAAAAGTCATTTAGCCCATCTCCAAGAGTTGCCAACATCTCAACAGTTTCAGCATTGTTGGAAAGTCCAAGTCCCAATTTTCCTCCAAGATCTAAGGCAAACTCTTAGCTGTGAGCTCCTGTACAAACGAAAAGGTAAACATTTCCAACATTCCAAGACAAAAGATAAACATTCTCATTCCAAAAGTTACAACCGAATACAAAGTAATGGGACCAAAGCAAGTTCAAAATCCTGCAAGGCAAACATCTGAGGTAATCTGTGGCAAGCAGTGAGCTCCAATAGGCTTGGGTAGCTCCACTGCCACATCACTTTTGGGGATTGTAGATCCTGTGGCTTCCCTCCTAGTCCCACGTTGCTCCCTTCATGTAGTTCTCCCTAGGTCATCCATGTTCTTGGCTTTCCCAAACTTCTGGGGTCTCTGCTGCACCTTCAGTATCACCCTTACAGCTTCACAGACTGCCTTCTCAGGGGTACACTGCCCAGCCTCCCAGGACGTTTGAACTTGGAGTGGAAGCCTTCTTAACCCCATAGCTCCTGCATTCTGTATGTGCTTAAAACCACTACCACAAGGATGACGGTAAGATCTGCTGCTAGCTACAGCAGTAGCCAGGCTTTCTTTTCTCTTGGCTGTAGAGGTTCAGTGCTTGGATCACTGGGTATCTGAAGCCCTTTTTGAGTAACAAATTTTCTATGCTGCCAACGTTTTGGAACATGGTTCTCTGCAGCTTTTCCTCAAAGAAGTCTTTCACTATTGCACTTTTGAGGCTGCAAATAGTGGAGCCCTGCTGCTTCTTGTGATGCCCTCACCATCTTTTGTATTCTGTTTTTTTCTTAGCAATCACGATCTCCACCACTCTACCTTTGTAGTCCACAGTTTTACTGGAGCTTCCTCTCCAGCCAAACTCTCACATTTTAAATTATTCTACTGGACTCTTTTGCTCTTGATTCTCCACATAGATCTGGCCCAAAGCCCCAAACATTAGCCATGCCATCACCTCAACATTTAAATGCTTTGGAGTTTCTTCTGCCAGGCTAGTTAGTCTGCTGTCCTTAATCTCAGTCTCACATAAAGTCGCTGGATATAAGCAAAATGCAGACAAACTTTCTGCCAAGTCATAACATATATCATCTGGAGTCCAACAGCCACTGCAGTCCTTCCCAGCAGAAACCTTCTGTGCCTGGTCTTTACCAGCAGGATTTCTATGGGACTTCTAGTCGTCTGAGCTCTGAACAGAATCTCTCCTACAGAACAGTTAAAGATGTTCCAGTTCTATTTTTTTTTTTTTTTTTTTTTTTGCAAGACCGGGGTTCATACTCACAACGTTGCACTTGCCAGGCAGGTACTTGTGCCACGGAACTATCTCCCTGGCCCCTTCCAGTTCCACTCTTGTAGGTGACATCTCTGAACTTTCCAAACTTCTCACAAGCCATTCCCAAAGGCTCTTGAACCACATAGTCAGACACAGTAGCAACAAGGACCCCACTTCTCTGGTACCAAATTCTGTCTTGTTTACTTTTCTCTTGTTGCTCAGAAAAGAATACCCAACACCCAAAATAAAGAAAGGAAAGATTTATTTAGCTCACAGTTTGTGGACATTTGAGTTTGCAATAAGCTGGCTCCAACGCATGGTGGCATGGCACAGGGACAAAAGTTTAAGGTTGCAAAAGATGACAAAAGCCACAAGAGCACAAGTGGGGGTGAAGGCAAGCCTATTCTCTTTTTGTGAGCAGTCTACCCCCACTTCTGCAGGAATAGAACTCAAACTATTTCCACGTCCTCCTCTTGCACAGGGTGAGAATGTTTACAAAGTGAGATCCCTGTCCCCTTGCTGTGTTGTTAGTTGAACTTCTAAACTTCTCAAGTTGACACAATATATCTACCATAACAATGATTTAAAAATAGGAGGAAAGCTGAGTGCGATGGTGCACACCCCGTAATTCCAACACTGGGGAGGCTGAGGCAGGAGGATCTCTAAAAGTTGAAGATCAGCCTGGGCTACAAAATGCATTCAAGGAAAGCCTAAACTGCATAGTGAGACACTGTCTGCAAAAGACAAAAAAAGAAAGTAGAAGGGGAGTAGTATTATACAAGAGGATTGGAATGAGGAGATACAAGGGAAAGTGATGGGATGGAGAAAAGGATTTATCAATTGTGTCACTAAATGATATGAATTTGTTGAGGTGAAAAGGTATCCATGATACTTCATTAAACAAATTACAAAATGGGATGTATGACTTGCCATTTTTTATTTTAAAAAATGCACTATTGTATAAAGATATCAATAAATTGTCTAGAATGATGTTCATTTAACTGCTTTAGTCTATGTCTGGGAATGAGCTGGTGAATACATTTTTTTTGGCTTACATGTATTTTTTTGACGGTGCTGTCATAAAATGTTGCTAAGCAGACGAAGTGAAGAATTACTCTACATTATCAGTCAGTAGGTATGTTAATTTGATTGATGATAGCAATCATTTCACAAAATACATATGCTGTTTTCTTTTTTGGGGGGATGGGAATCGAACTTAGGACCTCACGCTTAAGAGCCAGGTGCCATGATGCTGAGCTGTATCCTCAGTCTTTTAAATACTTTCCTATGGGTTTTTTGTTTTTCGGGTGGGGAGGGTATGGGAATCAAACTCAGTACCCTGCACTTTCCAGGCATGCGTTCGGCTGCTGATCTCATATATTGTAAGCAGGCTACCTCCACTCCCAGAGGAATAGAACTCAAATATATATATATATATATATATATATATATATATATATATAATATATATATATAGTATTTAATATATATATATATTATTTTTGTCAGTTATACTCAAGAAAAAAATACAGTTAGTAATTGTATGCGAGGGAGTTGTACAACCTAAATGAGATGGACAAATTCCTACAACTATACAACCTACTCAAAGTGAATCATGAAGAATTAGAAAATTTCAATGACTCTTTGTTCACCACTGTTCTTGTGCCACTTTGGAAGTTGCCTGTGTCCTTATGCAATAAGGGCTTAGCATTTCTTTCATGAAGTGGCACCTGAGGAGATGGGTTTTCACTACGGTCAACAGAAAAGCCAAGGACAAGAAACAAAGGCCATGTTAATTTGGAGATAATGACACAGGATGGATTTATGGCACAGTTTAAAATTAATCGACATAGTGTTGGGAAGATAGCTTGACAGTCTAAGTGCCTACCTGGCAAGCACAAGGACTTGGGTTTGATCCCTGGTACCACCTGTTCTGCTGGCCCCATGCAGAGCAGGCTACCGAAACAGAAACTGGATATGGTGGTGCATGCCTGTAATCCCAGCTCTGGGGAGGCTGAGACAAGGATCACTATGAGTCTATGTAGATCACTATGAGACCTATGTAGCTAGATCCTGTACCAAATAAATAAGTGAATAAAAGACTAAAAAAATAATAGGCATACATCACTTAGTAAACAATTGTACCCAAATAGTCTTTTTGTTTGTTTGTTTTTTTGAGACAGGGTCTCACTATGCAGTTCAGGCTGGTATTGAGCTCAGTATGTAGACCAGGCTGGCATTAAACTTGCAGTGATTCTCCTGCTTCAACCTCCCAAGTGCTGGAATTACAGTCATGTGCCCTCACACCGAAGCACACTGTCATGATTATTTAAATATGTCAACATAATATAGATAGAAATCAACATGTTAATGATCATATGTGAAAAACCCATGGCACATACCATACTCAGTGGTAAAGATCAGCAACAACCTACATACTTCCCTAGGGATGGGCATCAGTGATTGATATTCTAAACAGGAATCAATCACCTTGAAAGAGTGCAAATGAGTCACTAACCAACCCCTCTCCCACACGCACACACAGGAAGAGACCCTATTCTGTATTCATGCCTGCTTGCTATGTGACCCACTTCCTCATTTGTCGTTTTTTGGCCAGGGTCTTGCTATGCAGTTCAGGCTGGCCTTGAGCTCTCTTTTGCAGCCCAGGCTGGTCTCAGTGGTGCTTGTAATCTCATTGGTTGACTACAGCTTTGTCCCACCTCCTGCCCACCTAATCGAGTTCCCATGTTCTCCACCATCTTAGACCTGCCTCACTGCATGGTTTTACATTAAGTCCCTGAAAGAGACAGCTTCCCGGGGACCACCCACTTGAGGATCCCCCACTTGGGTACTCCCTTCTAGCTCTGTCTCTTTTTTTTTTCTTCTATTTCTCTTTTAGAGAGAAACTTTCTTTCCCTCAACAAATATATTCTGCTCTTAACCTCCGTTTGTTCCTGAAATTCATTCTTTCGTTTTAGAGAACACAAACTCATCCCAGGTACCTTTGAAGTTTGGTAGTTTCATTTTTCCCCTATGTCATTTGGAATTCATTCATTGAGATCATTTTTCTCCTATATCACCATTTTGCCTGGCACATGATGACTTGTAACCAACTAGAGGTCTCAGATTCTAAGTTCACTTTTCTATATTTGTAAGTCTTCAGTCTCATGTTATCCTTTTTCAAAATAAAAGTAAAATAAGAATCACAAAAAAAAAAAAAAAGATCAGCAACAACATAAGCATGTCCACTTTTACTACTCCTGTTATAAATATAGTGAAAGTTCTGGCCATATCAGTTAGGAAAGTGAAAGAAATAAAAGATATCAAGATTGGAAAGACATAGGTAAAATTATCTCTGTGCAACTGACATGAAGTTATATGAACAAAATCTTAAGGATCACACACACACACACACACACACACACACACACACAGAGTTTGAATTTAATAAATAAATTCAGAAATGTTGTAGGGTAAAAAGAAAACACAGCCCACACAATCAGTTGCGTTTTTCTATACTACTAATAAACAATAAGAAAAGAAAATTAAGAAAACAATCCAAATTACACTAACATCAAGAACAATAAAATGTGAATAAATTTAATAAAAGCAAATGTCTACAAAATATGAATACAATAAAGACATAAATAAGGGAAAGATACCTTGTGTTCATGGATTGAAAAACTTAACATTGTTAAGTGGAAAAACTGCCCCAAAAGAGCTACATATTCACTGAAATCCTTAGCAACCACTAAAATGTATGTTAAATCTCAAGGGACCTTATATAGTCAAAACTATGTCGAAAAAGAATGAAATTGGAGGAGTCACCTTCTTGATGTCAAAATTTAATATATACTTATACAACTCAATAGCAAGAAAGTAAATGTCAGCAAGGTATGGTGGTATATATCCGTAATCCCAGTGCTTAAGAGACTGAGGCAGGAAGATCTCAAATTTGAGATTAGCTTGGACATACATAGCAAGATCTGGCCTCAACAAAACAAAGCAACAAAACAAGTATCATATATCTAACAGATACATTAAAAATGTTCACCATCTCTGATCAAGGACGTTCAAATTAAAACTATTGTGAACTATCACCTCTTTTTTAGAGGGCATATTATAGAAAAGAATGTAACGAATGTTGGTTGGGATATAGAGAACACTTCTGCACTGTTGATGAGAATGTAAGTTGATACAGTCATTATGGAAGGGCTTAGAAAATAGAAGGACCTCAGAAAACAACAAAACAGAATTACCATATGCTCCATTAATCTTATTTCTGGGAATGTAGCTAACATAATTGAAATCAATATACTTTAGAAATGTGCACACTTCCATGTTTATTGTAGCATATTTTCTATAACAAAGATATGGAATTATCTAAGCTTCCATCCATGGATGAAAAGATAAAGAAAATGTATTTATGCCCAGTAAAGAATTAGCTTCTAAGCAGAAGGAAACCTTGTCTTTTCCTTAGGACAAAATATGAAGAAACTTGGAATACATGCTAAGGGAAATAAGCCAGGCACAGAAAGGAAAATGCCACATGAGATCACATGGAAAATAAAAGTTGAATTCATAGAATTAGAGGATAGAATAATGGCTTCCAGAAGCTGCGGGAAGGGAGGATTGGGAAAATGAGAGATGTTAGTCAAAGGTAGAGCTTGAGTTGGACAGGATCACCAAGCTTTACTGACCTATTTCCTAGAGAGGTGCTTATAATGAATAATTATGCCTTTTATACTTTAAAATTACCAAGAGTAAATTTTAAATGTTTTCACCTCAAGAAAATAAGATTGTGAGATAGTGAACTTTTATTAACCTGATAGCCATTCCACATTGTATACATTTATCAAAACATCTCATTATATCCCATAAATATATAATTATTTGTGAATTAAGAATAAAAAAGTAAAATGAAGGTGAGATCCCAAAACTTACTG
>PVKN010032741.1:0-12202 GCA_004027915.1 Capromys pilorides
ACCAGTGGTAATTTTACCACAGGAAGAGTAACTAATGAGGTAGCATGAATTGCAATGTAGTAATTTTTCTTTAATGGTTAGAAGGTCATTTAATGTACTTCTTAAGGGTTTTAGTTTTAAAGTAAGTGAGAAAACTCTCAAATTGAGATTGAATTAACTGAGGAAGTTGGAGCTATAGTTGGTTTAATGGCACCTATTAGAAAACTTGGTTCTGAAGATTAACACAAAACACTTTGTATTTTTCCTCTGTGTTAACCATACATTGTGCTCTCTTCTTTTAGCTTGGTGTTTATTTAAATGTCCAGCCAATCTTTACATTGCTTGTGTAGTCACATAATTCAGATTGGCTTTTGCCTATGTTTTGCTTAGTCATTAAAGATTACATCGTTAATTAAATGGCATGAAATATAATTAGCTGAGTTTTGAGTGCTATGGAATCAGTGACAGGAGAGAACAGATTCAGGGTTTTTGTGATGAGTGGACACAAAGCTGTATTTGTGTCAGCGCCAGCAGCGGAGGCAGCAGGGAATCACTCAGACAGCACACTCAGCCAGGATCCCGCCTAGCTGAGTGGAAGGGGTTTTAAATATCCCTTTGAGAAAGCGTATTGAGGTCAGGTGTGCAGACTGTGGTTGGCGCACACTCAGACGCAAGAGGTTAGCTGTTCAGAACTGGCAGGGCCCACGACAGGGCAGGGGAAAGCCCGCTTCCTCTGTACATTGGCACAGCCTGGAGCCTAGGCAGCCATAAGAACTTGAGCTTGTCAGAACCAAGCTAGGGTGCCACTCGCAAGGAGACATTGATTGGCAGCCAAC
Organism: Capromys pilorides; assembly: GCA_004027915.1. Taxonomy (NCBI): domain Eukaryota; kingdom Metazoa; phylum Chordata; class Mammalia; order Rodentia; family Capromyidae; genus Capromys; species Capromys pilorides. The sequence continues at coordinate 816 of PVKN010032741.1, forward strand.
ACTGCTCGCCTGTCTCAGGAGGTTCTTAAGTGCTTTTTGTTAGACTCCCAGGCGCAACGCTTGGCTAGACGAAGATGCGGTAATTCACCACACCTGGCAAACCGTGACAGTGTTATTGGCGTGCCTGCACCTGAGTGTTGCTGGCAGTGATTAATGATGTAGTTGGACCACACCATACAGTCAAGCGAGGTCATGAGTAATGTGCTGTTCTACTTGTGGTTCTTCATCTCTTCCTCTGATACTTTAACTCTCAAGTGAAGCTGCAGGGCGATTTAATGAGGAGAGAAACAAAGGCTGGAGAGAAGTCTAAGCATGTCCATTCATTAATTCACCCTTTCATTCAACAAATGTAGTTTGAATACTTTAATAGGTAATTACTCAAGCTGAATGAATATTCATTAATCTTGGAAATTCAAATAGAGTTTCGTTAATGAAGATCCCAGTATTTACGAGAGGTACAGAGATGACAGTGGCAAATTAATTTGAATTGCCAACTTCTTCCTTTGTTTACACAGTGCTTCTGGTCTTTGCAGAGAACCAGAGGTGGGCTGATCTTGGCTGTGAGCATCCTCTGACAGAGGAAGAAATGTTAGATGCAGTGAATGAATGCTTAATTTATACTCAGAGTTGGTACTAGGGCCTGAGAGGCCAGTGTAAAGGCATGTCATCACCGTGGGTATTAATTGCTAATGTCTATCGGGTATTTCTATCAGTCTGGGCCATGTCATATTGAGCATATGAAAGAAAGCACAGTTCTTTCATTATTTCACCTAAAGACCTCAGTAGAAATAGCTGCCCTCTGAGTGGTTTCTGTCTCTGAGGCCCTACAGCCTTGTAGCAATACTGATCCCTTTTCTATGTTTGCTCATATAAAAAGCTAACAAAATTCACACCTGGCCCAGGTCTTGTGGAAATCCAAGCCAGGGAATTCATATTTTCCTTATTATATTTTTGGCATTTCAGCTTCAGGCAGTCAAGATGTTTTTCTTCTTTTATATAAAACTTACACATCAGATATATATTTTGAACTCTAAATGGTATGTAAGTCAATTTTCTGACTGCTAGAATTTAATACTTTGAATATGGGCTTGTCCTCTTACAGTTGTTTTCTTTGGCAAATAAAGATATGCTTTCCCAGACAGCTTTGGTTTTCATAATAGTTTTCTAGCTTCTAGAATGTGTGTTTTCATTTTATTGTTAATAGGTAAGCCTCAAGAAGAAATATGGCCAAGTGTGCTGCTCCTCAGAGGAAGAATCCATGTTGTTTGCAGATTTTGTTATTAGGAAGATTATTTTAAAGCCTTATTTTTTATATTATATCAGAATCAAAGTAATCTCATGAATATAGTCAGGTAGAGATAAGTTGGGTGTTGGCATTTGTCTAGTTAGGCTTTAGATCTTTTTCAAAGTATGCAATTACAACACTGTAAGAACTAGTACAGAGAGATCTTTTGTAAGGTCACACATCCCCCCGTTACATTTTATAAAACTGGCACAGAAGCAGAAGTAGGGTGCTGACACAGATGCAATCTATCTTTTCCTATTTTCGTTGGGTTTCCCCATGTTATGTGCACGTATGTATGTAGAAGTGTGTTTAGTGATGTGGAATAATACACATGGAGGCACATGCAACACATCTGTGTGTCTTTTTTGTGCAAAGACCATGCTAATCTATGTTATCCAGCTTTAGTCAGAGTGCTGATGAGGGGAGCACAGGCCTGGGGTTTTTATGTCATCATTTCTGGCTTTATCACTCAGTGATGAGACCTATTGGCTTTGGGTTTAATGCTCTGCTATAGGGTCACAAAATCCTTCATTTTATGTTTGTACTTGTGTTTTTTATGAAAAGTGGGCTGGGATGATGGTGGTCATTCTGGGACTCAGGCCTGGGTTTAGGCTGCTGCTTTGTTCAGGTGGCTTCTAGGCTGCTGGATATCACTTGCTCCCCTTTCTCTAAGGATACCAGGTCCTACCTGGCTTCTTCCTCCCAGCATTTGCTTAACAACTGCTGCTCTTCTCAGCTTGGGCACAGGTGACAGCTGCCCCATTGGGAGGGCCTCAGGGGGAGCCTGGGCTGTGTGATCATTTCACCCACTCCTGATGGAGACACTGGACACATCCTCACATGACAATCTGATGGTTCCTGGGAATCCTCTATCTGTCTGTGACCTGACTGCCTTGGGTTGGCCAGTCAGCCTGTGGCAAAGAAGATGCTTGAGTCAGTTTTCCTGATTAGTGCTCAGGACATTGTCCTGGTGGTTAAGGGAGGCAGAATGAATGGGTAGCATGAGATGCCCCATGATGGCAGTTTGTGTGATGTGACCAGAACCCTCAAAGGTCTGTGTCACCTTTGTGCCCCAAAGACTGGAATGGGAAGTAGTGAGTAACCACCACTGGGGAGAAACAATGAAGGGAGGCATGGAGTTTGATATTTGAATATCTTTAGTGCTATTTTCCTCTGTTGTTTGAGCAAAGGGCCTTGCAAATTGTGTAGCACTTGGTGACAGGCATGGTGTTGCCTTCCGCAATCACTTACTATACACAGTGCCCACTTGTTTTCATTGCATCATCCTATGTTGGCTTCACATCTCAGTGACATAATAAGAAGATATTCAGCTAGACTGTGTGGGGACTAGAGTAGCACAAAACCCATAATGATATAAATATGTGGTGGAAAATTACAATGAAACCCTTGCATCTTCCACTTTAATTTTGCCTCAAGGAAATGGCAGGATGCCCAGCTGGCAATAACCACTTCCAAATGAGCTGCCAAAACTACTAGGTGCTGAAATATATAGTTTGTTGCTCTTCCGTATTTGGGTGCCTGACTAGGTTTTGGGGTTGGTGTTTCAAAGCCAGAGCAGGTGTCTACCACCTGGAAGCATTTCCTTAAGTGCCAGGCTACCATCAATACAGTGAGACCCAGGGAAGAGTATTTTTAAATTGCTTTGAAACTGCTTTACATGTGTATACATGTCTATTGAAATAAAATCATGAAATAGGCCTAAAATGTTTTCATCTGGAATGCAAAAGGATATAATTTTTGTCTTGGAACAATGAAAGATTCTTTTAAAAACATGCTGTTGGAAAACATTTAGATAATATTAAAATATTTAAAAATATGTAAGCATAGATTGAAGTACTAGTGCAACAGAATTAGACTACTTCACTGTAGACCCCTCTAAAGGGGTGATGATGAGAGATAAGCACAGTGTTTATGACACATTTTAGTCCTGGGGGCCAAGGTACCTCTCTTGTGATTTGAATATAGAATGTTAATTTTTATGCTTGAAAATAAACCTACACCTCTGATCAGCTCTGGAAGCTGGAAGGCTGTGCATTATCTCTGGGGAAGGCTTAGCTTTTCCTTCCTCAAGGGCTAGTTTCCATAAGGAGCTTTGTACATTCTATATTACATTAGAGAATCAACACAATTAAAGAGTTTCCAGAGTTAGTTTTTATGTGTGTTGATTTAAGTTTCATCTGAATAATCTGAGCCATTACCCATTGCTCATCTCAAAACACAACTACTTTGTTTATCGTTCTGCCTTATCAGAAGTATGTTCTGCAGAGTGCACTGGGTATTTTCTAATCCATCCCACAGAATTCAGACAGGTTCCACTTGGAGTGATTCCTCTTTCAGAAACTGGAAGGTCAGACAATGCGGGACCTGGAAAGCTATGATTTACGGGAGGGTATTTTCATCATGATCTTTATGTTCTCTTCTCAGAAAAATAAACTTAATTGATTGTCATCCCATCTCTCTGTGTACTTTCACAAAGTTGCTAGTTAGAGGAAGATTTCCTAGTCCATCCTGGAGGAGTACAAGCAGAACCAGCAAGAGCACCAGAAAATCTGCAAAGCGGGACATTTATGTAAGAGTCATCATGACTGGTGTGCTTCCCAGGTTTCTTAGTGTACTTGGCAGAAGCAGCTGCTGGCCTATTCCAGTGGCTGGTGAGGGCTTTCACTTGGCCTGCTGTCCTCCTCGGGGCTCTTGTCAGCCAGGGCACAGATGACAGCTGCCCCATCAGGTGGGCCTCAGCGGGAGCGTTGGCCATGTGAGCATTTCACCCACCCTTGATGGAGACACCAAGCATGTGGGTCTTAGCTCAGCCCCTCTGTGATGGGTGGTTGATGTCTCCATTATCACAGTACAGTTCTCTAAATGTATTATTTATCCAAGAATTCCTTCATTTAATTTTTTTCCTTTTCTAGCATATTCCCATGGTGGATTTAGCCCAAACTGTTAAGTGTTCTTCTTTCCTTTCTAGTGCAGTTTCCCTTTCATTTTGCTACGACAAGCAGTTGCATCACCTTGTGGTGATTCACACCTCCCATTAATACTGAAAGAGCAGAGCTCCTGCTCTGGGGGAAGCTTGCCAGGGGGAGGCCCAGCTACATACTCGCCAGTTCACCAGTACTGTGTCCTAGGACAAGTGACTCTTCTTTTTCTTGCTCCTCTTTTTGCATCTGCAAAACAGAGTTGATAACACAGTTCCTGCCTCGTAGAGTTACTGTGAAGATTAAATGGCTTATTCCAACTCAAATATTTAGAAGGAGGCCTGGAACTTAGTAAGTGCTTAGTAAGTGGTAGCCATTATTGTATTTTGAGTTCACTTAAATCATTTATGTGTTCATCATTCAGCTTTCTGTTAGTATTCTGTTGCTGATGTGTGTGTGTGTGTGTGTGTGTGTGTGTGTGTGTGTGTGTGTGCAACTATTCACATCCCAGGTATCTATATAGTTTCAAGGAATACACTTAGAAAATGATGCCTTTTGAGGTAAGTTTAGTAATATAATTTGTCTTTTTTTTTGTATTTTAGGAAAGGGTCTACAGGGTGTTCATTGTATCACTACTAGATTGGACTCAGTGATTCTCCTGTTTACAGCCTCCCAAGAGCTGAGATTACAGTTGTGTGCCACCATGCCCAGTCTCAATTGCCTTCTCAGTGTGGCCCAGGGCTAGACCAGCATGGCAGCCTGGGAATCGAACCCTGGCCCCTGTGCCTGCTTGCAGGCACTTTAATCCATTGAGCTATTTGGCTGGCCCTTTTAAGGAAGGCAGTTTGATATGGAAGCTAAGAGAAGTAGAATGTCTCTCACAGTCAAATCCAACTTCTGCAAGTGTGCATCAGCCACTGTGAATGGCTTTTTCTCCTGACCTGTCTGTAATGAGCTTTGGCATCTCATTACATTAGGCATGGCTTGCTTATGCTTATAGAAATACAGATTTCAGGCTACACCCTCAGACCAACTGAATGCAAATTGAAATTTTAACAAGATCACTAGGTGGTTTTTAAATACTAAAGTTTTAGAAGCTCTGTGCTAACCGTTTGGGTCTAGAACAGTACAGTTCCTCTCTAAGGAAATAAGAAAAAAACCCCTGAATTCTATTTTATAGTGCATAATATTGACTATTTCTACAAGTATAGCACTTTAAACCCTATGAGATTTCCTGGAAAACCCACGTTGGTATTCTCTTGAGTGTAATTGTTATCGATTAACGTGACTAAGAGAGCAGCTTAGGTTTACCAGGAGTTTAGCTCATTGAAAGAAAAACAGCAAAATGAACCATCCCATTGATCTGACACCCTTCATCAGTCTTTCTTACCTTTTCAGAAAACACTTCAAATAAATACCAATAATCTTAGCAGTGAGAGATTTGTCTCAAGGGATAATCTTTCCAACAATGACTTGCATTGATTAAGTGCATTGTCTTTTAGCTGCTCACTTTGTTGCTGTGGTAACTTTGAAACATTAGGACACATTTTCTTAGTTGGGATTGTGTCTGAAGAAGGTGGCACAAAGAAACACATTGGGGCCTCTTGTGCAGCTGGTGTATTACTTGCTGAGAGTCTAGTGTGCTTGTTGTTTCCTAAATATTGTTTTGTTGAAATAATGTTTTGGAAAGGGAGGCACACATGGTCATGTTTACGGGGTAGACAACATACAGAAGAGTCAGGCTAGTATTTTGGTACCTATCAACTGACAAGGAAACATGGAAAGTGCTAGACTTATTTGCTAACGAACTTGGCTTTTTCAGCACCTTGCTCCTATAAACCTTGTGTAATGATGTTGTTGGATTGTTCTGTTTTTCTTTGTATGTATCTGTTTTACGGATGGTTAGAACATTCCATAAATCACTTCACTGTGGTTGTTGGGTAGCAAGAAATGTTGTGCTCAGAGAACTCATAGTCACAGCTTGTTTTTAACATATCATCTCTAGTTCCATTTTAGCCCTCAGGTGTAAACACTTGCAGTAAATCCTACCCATAAGTCACTTCCTCAGAGTTACCCACTATGCTTTTAGCAAGTTAATTATGCAAATATAGAATTATATTTTTGAAATTTATAGCCTCTTTCCTCACACCCCCTCCAATGAAAAACTTAGTGGCTTCCCATTGCCAGTTAATTAAAAGGAAGATTTTTCTTATCTGGTCCCTTAAATATTCCAAGTGGCCATACATTATCTTTATGATCTTCTTGCTCAACTTTATGTATGGAACTTGCATACTACCAAAATTGGAGTGTTTATTCCAGCACATATGTATACTGCATTCTCAATCTTTGGACCTTAGTTATGCATTTTTCCATCTGAAAAAGACCACACACAACTTATGCCCATTAACGTTTTTCATATCCTCCCCTGTTTTCTTGGCTTTCTGAGCTGACCTGTCTTCTTACTTGTTTCCTCACATGTAGTCCCTCCTTCTCCAAATTTTGAACTCTAAAAACTGAATTTCGTTAATGTAGGCAGAACTTCTATAGATCTCAGAAGACAAACCCAGGTTAATAAACTCCAGAGATTTTCTTTCTTTTTTTTTTATGAACTAGAATGATCACCTACTCATTCACAGTGGGGATGCGTTTTCCTAGGGGTTGATGTCTGTAGCATGATGCCTTGGAAGCAGCCGCACAAGCTAGAAAATTGCTAAACTGATTCAGAACTGAAATATAAGAAATTGGTTGGTCCTAAAGGCTATTTTCATCCAGGTTATGGGAAAACCTTATTACTTTATTGAGTCACCTGCTAAGGTGCTTTTCCTTGGATAATTTGATTATAAATACTGATGAATTCTTCAGGTTCCAGTCGCTTAAACATTACTCCAACTGGCTGAATTACAGTTCTTCATATTTTCCATCTAAAAGAGCCATTCTAAAGCTAGCTCTTTTTTACCCTCTTTAACATTTGAATGTAGCAATATCCTTTCTTACCAATTAATTTGTAAAATATCCCATGTCTATAAAACCACATTTAGATCTGTTTATTATGGTCCTTAAATCTTTGGGTGGCTGATATATTATGTGTCAGTTCTTGACTCAGGACAGTCTTAAAATGTGTCTTTGGTCTGAACTTTTACCAGAATTTTTGTATTCTGCAATACATACACACATACATATCTTAATTATATTTATATTTTATATTAATTATATATAATTAAATCTAGTTTCATTTAAATTCTATCTATCTATCTATCTATCTATCTATCGATCTATCTATCTATCTATCATCTCTGTGACTGACTCGGGCTGGCACAGCTTGTAGTGCCTGGATCAAACCACAGTCCCTGTGATTGCCTAAGCTTGCCTAAGCAGGTGCTTTAGACTGCTGAACTATCTCTTGAGCCCTATCTATCTATCTATCTATCTATCTATCTATCTATCTATCTCTTAATTGCATTTCTTAACATACTATGTTTATTTGCAGACTGCCCTTATTTACTAGTCAGATGCACTTGTGCCATTGAGCTATCTCCCCAGCCCTGGACATTCATTTCTTTGTTTACTTATTTTTATGCATGAATTTCATTCTTTTCTCCTTTCCCTTACTCATTCTGTTCTTTCATTTTTCCTTCAATGGACTTTGGTGAAACATATCCTACCTGCTAGGACTATAGTGTCTGGGAATATAATTCTAAAAGACCTTATAAAATGTTTAGTTCAACTCACTAGTTGCCTTTAGCTCTACATATAATCTATTAAATAATACCAAAAGATGTTTTTATAACCCACCTCTTTTTGAAAATAGTCACGTTAAGATCCAGAGAAGAAGATTAACTTTCTCAAAACCATGCAGCTGATCATAGGGTTTACATTTCCTCAAGGATATTGCTTCAGTTGTCTTTTCTTTCTCCCCATTAGTTATTGGTGCTCATTGGAGACAGCTTCCTGGCTTAAGGAACTAAGATGGCTAGTTGTGTTGGGCAGTATGCCTGGGCTGTGGTGTATAGTTGTTGATTAAACAATTGGTGTTTTGCTGTAGAGGTATTTTGTAGGAGTAGCAAACATCTCAATGAGCTATAAGTACAGCTATTAGCCTTGACAATGTAGATGGGCCTTGTCACATCAGGACTCATAAACTGGAGACCATAATGTTACATGAAATAAGCCAGATTCAGAAAATGAGAAACTTAAAATGTGAATGAATTCATGAATAAAACGATGATAGGAAACTGGAAGATAGCGTTGCACCTAGGAAGGGGATTAAGGAAGGTAGCAGAGAAGATACAGCAGTGTAAAGGCATGAAAATGAGCAAGATATGTTCTGCGTTTGCACCAGTTCCTCAAAATGAGTATTACTCTTCTGTGACATAATTGTGCACTATTGACAAAACAGCTCAATGTTCAATTGACAAAACAATTATGAGAAGTAAAAAAAGAAATTATACAAAGGAGACTTTATAGAAAATAAAGAAGCCGATTTTTTGAAGACAGGAAACAGATTAAGTGGAAAAGGAGGTTAGGAAGACTAGGTATATGGATCAGAAATTAATCCAGCTATGATACATGTATGTCCCAGTTTCCCTAAATTGTGTACCACGAACACATACTAACAAAAGAATAGAAAACAGAGAATGATTTACAAGATGCTTTAAAATCATATTATTAGGGCTCAGAAGACTAAAGTGCCTGCTTAGGCAAAGCACAGCAACCAGGATTTGATCCCCAGCTTCTTGTGCCGGTACCAACCACAAGGCAAGCTGAGTTGGCGATTGAGAGTAGGTGTGGTGGTGAGCGTCTGTAATCCCAGTGCTTGGCAGGTTGAAAACAGGAGGATCATTATAAGTACAGTCTATGTAATAAGACCCTGTAGATCCTCTATGAAATATATAAAAAATTGTATTATTAAATAAAAAATACAGTTCTCTATGGAAAAAATAAAAATTTTACAGAATATTTTGAACATTGAAGTGTCTTGTGCGTTTATGTGTGTAAATTTGTGTTTGCACATAGGTACACATACACTATTGGATTTTCCTTGTCTGGAGAACTTGGCTAATTGATTTATAGAAGTTACTATGATTAAATAGACAAAATATTACAGAAAATTATTTTATTATCGTAAACTCAAAAGTTAAACTTGTTTTAATATTTAAAATATATATGGCATGTTTTGTAATCTCTTTTAGGAAGGAAAGTTTGTAGCAAGCATGTTGGTAGAGAAGGAAAGGGGTGGGTTGTATGATGCGTTTAAAATAAATTAAAAATCTACGACTGCCCAGAAGTGTTCATATTACACCTGTCCAGGAAGAGACTTATGTTACTGCTAGAAATTTTTATTTCAGGGAAGTCAAACAATAACAATGACACAACAACAAACCTCACAGTTTCCCCTTTGTATTTGAGTCTGTGACATTGTGTAGAGTCTGTGACATTGATAGTTTTGGTTTTAGGTTTTATAAGGTAGAGCAAGTGAGATTTTTTCGTGCATTTGGGTTATGCCCAAATGAAAACACCTTGGAAAGGAGTAATAATTTTCACAATTAGAAGACAAGTAGTAGAGGGCTGGCCAAATACCTCAGCAGATTAAAGTGCCTGTAAGCAGCTGCAGGGGCCAGGGGTTTAATACCTGGGCCTGCCATGCTGGGCCACCTCTGGGACAAGCTGAGACAGCAATTGAGACTGGGCATAGTGGTGCACGCCTGTAATCCCAGCTCTCAGGAGGCTGCAAACAGGCAGATCACTACCAGTCCAATCTAGTAGTAAGATCCTGAACACTCTGTAGACCCTTCACTAAAATGAAGAGAGAGAGAGAGAGAGAGAGAGAGAGAGAGAGAGAGAGAGAGAGAGAATAAATTCAGGCCCCAAATACTAATGGCTAATCCACAGATAGGCTTTGTTTGTTATAAATCAGAGTTAAACCTATGGTACAACTCAAAGTCTAAAATTTTTACCAAATAAAAATGGCCAAATAAAGAAACACAGTTTTAAACAAATGAGAGTGCTTTGATTGAGTCTCACTGCTGCCTGGCCTTGGGTTGTTTTTTCACAGCCAAGTTGATTATAAATGCAGAGTGGATCCTTGTGGTTCTTGCCTGTAAAGTTATTTCAAACACAGAATTAGCAAATACTGAATCGTTTCTCCAAGGAGAAATACAGACTTCTTTTCTGTGATCCTGCTCTGGTCACATATTTTATCAAGGGATCAATGCATAATCCTGTCAATGTTTTCCTTTTTTGTTTTTCCCATTTAAAGCCATCTTATATAATATTTCCATAATCAAGCAATATAATGTGTGGACTAAGGTCATAATAGACTTTCTAAGTTTAGAAGCACTTGGGCAGCTAGCTCTTCCATGTGGTGCTTGGTCCATGTCTTAGTAGTTTCCTCATTCATGGAAAAATGAAATAAAACAAAGAAAAAAACACCTGACACTGCAAGTTACAGGAAAGATTTGTTTCTCTCACAGGTTCAACAGTTTCAGTCCATGGTCAGCAGGCTCAAGTGCAGAAGTGTCCTGGTGGAAGGGCCAGCGACATGGGAAACTGTTCATTCCATGGTGACCAGGGAGTAGAGAGAAAAGTGAGGAATGGAGAGATGGTGACCACCTTCCTCACACTTGAGCCTTTGGGGAAACCCCAGATCAAACTCCTAAGAGGGCTCCTGTAAGTCACAAAATTTCCCAAATGAACACAAAACACAAAGTAGAAGGCACTCAGTGGATCATGAAAAGAATATGTGTGAGACAGAGTGTCTTCTGAGAGTGTGTGCATCAGACAGCTCACTTCACACCACTCTCTGTGTAAGTCCACATAACAACCAACATGTTCCTGCTATTAATTTGGGGGGTATAGATGTATTTTAATGAGTAGATGTATTTGCCTATAAGAAATTGACTAATAATAAGATCTACTGGAGATAAACATGTTTATACTTCTATAGCTATGGAGTTGCTTCAGAAGGTATTGTTGCTCAACATTTCATGTTCATTTGTAAGGTTACATTAAATATTTGTAATCAATGCTTTTGCAAATGTGTGTTATCAAAATTAAACCATCCAGCTATGACAATATGGTTTCTTCAGGAATCCCTGAGAAGTTTCAGGTGCATGTTTTGAACCGCTGACGTCCTTAGTAAAATCAAAATAAATAAAAACTCAGGT
>PVKN010032742.1:0-12189 GCA_004027915.1 Capromys pilorides
ACTATGGAAGAAAATACAAAGATTCCTTAAAAATTAGAGATGGAGCTATTGTATCAGTCCCATTTTCAGGTATATATCTAAAAGATAAAATAAAATCAGTGTCTTGAAAAGATATAGTCAAATACGTAATAACTTCAGAAGTATTCACAAACCAAGATATCAGGGATAAAACTAAGTTTCCATCAACAGATAAATGGCTAAAGAAAATGTAATGTGTGCACATACACACACACACACACACACACACACACATACTGAAATACTCACTACAAAAAAAATAGAAATCTTTTTTTTTTTCTTTTCTATGTGTTTGGTAAAGGGTTTTGCTATGCAGTTCAGACTCATAGTGTTCCTCCTGTCTCAGCCTCCCCAGAGCCGGGATCATAGGTGTGTGCCACCACACCCGGTCTCCATGGCTGGGCCTGGGGTGCAGGGCCAGTGCAACAAGAAATCTTTCATTGGTAACAACATGGATGAACCCAGAAGATATCATCCAAAAACAAAGACTAATTTAGCAAGGTAATCCTTATATAAAACGCAAAGTACACAGAATTAGAGTAGGAGAGTAGTTGTCAGGGGCCAAAGGGTCAAAACAATTGGGAGGTGTTGATCAAAGAACACACACATTATAAAACGAGTAAATCCTGAGGTCTAATGTATTGCATAGGCAATGGTGAATATGTTGGTTTTAAATTTTCAAAAAGAAATGTGAACTTTTTCTAACAGGGAGTTAAATAACTTCAAGTTTGGCTCAATTAGTTATAGATTTATCCCTAATCTTCCTTAGGGCAAGGCTATTGCAATTGTTCTCTGAGGCTATTTCACGGTTACTTCCATTCTGAGGCCTCCACTAGGCAGGCATTCTGTGTGGTCAATCTCCGTTTTATCTGTTAGTACACAAATATCTCACAGCCATACTTGAGCTTTGGAATTACTTAGCTTATTATGTTAAAGTTTTTCCTTTTGCTATAGCATGGGCCTTTATACATGTGTATCTTAGATTAGTCAAAAGTTGAAGAGGATCCTACACATACTGGTAGAATAGTTTCTCTGTAGATTCCGTGTCTTAGTTTCCTCATTTTATGCAGGCTCTAATCTCTGTCTGTGAAATCCAAACCTATCAACACTTTGAACAATAGCACATCATATATGTCCGTGATCCCATGGGGTTAGATGGCCTAATGATGCTGCAGAAGCCATAGATTGTGTAAATACTCTCACTCAGTGATGTTTCCACAATGAAGGAATTAACCATAACACAGCTTTCAGAACATGCTGTTATTAAGACACACGTGACTACACTGGGTGTATTTTCTCCTCCCTCTACTGGGGTCTAGAGAACACTGTAAGAGAATTGAGCTGGGCATAGTTGCCCAGAGTCATAGTACTTGTGGGGCTGAAGCAGGAGGATTGCTGTCAGTTCGAGGCCAGCTTGGGCTACAAAACAGATTCAAGTTCAGCCTGAACTGGAAAGAGAAAAAGGAGGAAGAGGAAGAAGAGGATGAGGTGAGGAGGAGGAAGGGAAGAAAGAGGAGGACAAAACTTGAGACAAACATAGAATCACTCTATCTCTTGCCCTTCTCTGGGGAATCAGAAATGCCAGCTGTCCAATGTTGGAAAGGAAGTATGTCTTACTTTTAGTCCATGTTGCCTTTTACTTTTGGTCAGCAGGCACATCTGAAAGTAGTTGGCTACAAATGGTAGTCTGTCACAAAGCATTTCATTTGCTCACATTTGTGTAATAGGAATCTCAGTTTGAGCACAGAATATTTTGGGGGTTGAACCTGAGACATGTTTGACGTATTTGTTTTTCTTATGCTTTAATAAATTTCTACAAAAATCAGGGCTTATAAAACAGAAATACATTCTCTTAAAATTCTGGAGATCAGAAGTCAAGCAGCAGATCTGAAAAGTTATAGGACTAAAATCACTGTTTTGACTGGGCCGCTCTTTCTAGATGTTCTGGACGGAATCTGTTCCTAGCTCTTCCAGCATCAAGAGGCTTTCTGGGCTCATTGTTACATTTCAACCTCTGCTTCTGTCATCATGGAGCATTCTCTCATAACACACTCCTACTGCCTAACAAGGTCTTAGGGTGTGGATCTTCCCAGATAATAGAGTCATTTCTTATCTCAGGAGCCTTAACCATGTCTGCAGAGTCCACTTGCCATGTAAAGTAAGAGTCACCAGACTTGAGGACTAGGGCTTGGGTTCCTCTGGAGGAGTGACGGCTTAGCCTTCAACAACATCTTGTGATGGGTATTAGCATCCCATAGGAATTTAGTTGCATGATGATTTTGGATTTTTACATATATATGAAGGGAAGGAGATTATGCATTGTTCACTGAACTGGATCAACAGATGAAAAAGGGTAGTATATAAGAGAAAATTTTTGCACAAAATAGAAAATAGGAGAGAAGTATGACTGAAGACAGAAATAGAATAGAGATTTAACAGCAAGAAATGGGAGGAAAGAGAGAGAGAGAGAGAGAGAGAGACAGACAGACAGACAGACAGACAGACAGGCAGGCAGGCAGAATTCCAGGCAAGTCAAACATCAGCAGGGGAGTCTGGCAGGCTGAAATTTTCAGCAGAAATCAATGTTGCAATTTCTAGTCCATCGCAGAATAGCCAAAATTCTACCTTTCTGGAGGTTCCAGCCTTCCACTGATTGCGTAAGGTCCACTAAAAGGGTGGGGGTTATGCACTATGTTCAAAATCTACTGAATGATATGTTAATCATCTGTTTAAAACACATGGGGCAGTGATGTCCAGATTGATGTTTGATCAAAGAGCTGAGTATCACGGACTACATCCCTTGACATTAATAGCCCCAGGTAGCGTACTGTCTGTCCTTCTGCCCACTCACCTGTGCAGAGACATTTTCATGGGCAGAGGGAGAAGGTTCTATAAAAATATAAAATATATTCTTAGTGTGTGTGTGCATGCGCAGGGTCTCGCTTTGCAGCTCTGACTCAAAATGGTCCTCCTGTTTCCTGCCTCCCAAGTGCTGGGATTGCAGGCGCACGCCACCGTGCCTGGACTCTAAAATATATTCTTATAGAAGATGGTAAGGGTTTATGATGGAGAGGATGAAATGACTGTAAAATCATTTTCAGATCTCCAGCATTTGGAAGCCTAGAAAACACTGAAATTTAAATTTTGGTGTGGACTTTCACCTTCGCACAGTACAGAGAGTCTCTTTTATATAATTTCCTAGGAAACAATGGGCTGTGAGGAAACTTACCTTCATCCAGAACACAGCAAGCAGCTCACATTTTTGAAGATTCATTCCATGTTATGAACTTTTAGAAATATCTTAAACAGATAGCACTTACTGTTCGAATCTAAAGAGAAGAAAAAACCCATGAGAGATGTGTTGCAATTATTCCCTCTTTACAGATGATGATCAGAAACTTCAAATGAGCAAAATAACTTAACCAAGATCTCAGAGCCAATTTCACGTATCGGTATGAAAATCTTATAGTTGATATTTCCCATTGCTTCTAATGATACCTATTTCTACTCTTACATTTCATCTCCCTAGGCCTCCTGCGGTTGAATTTAATATGACTAAGTCTTCCTTCTTGCTGGGACAGGCATGGTGTCTGGAATTTCATTCCAGAACCTGAGACAAGCTCTATCTGTAAAACTTGAGTCTCACCCATTAGAATAGGCATACTTTGTTCTTTGATGCAATTAAAAGAGAGGATGGAATCAATTTTTAGGTAGCAAGAGAGAGGCGGTATGCAAGATTATTAGTTACAAATTGTTTACAGACTTCGCTCATGGGAGGAGACGTTCCCATGTCCCATATATGCTAAGCCTCATGATATGCCTTGTTTTGGTAAAAGAATATAGGTGAAAGTGGTAGTGAGGCTATTCTGCAGTGAAATTTTAATAAGAGGCCAACACTTTCCATGAGTTCCCTTGAATCTCCCCCAGGCTAGGGAAGTAACAGGATGCACGTGGCCTTGGCTCCCTCTGCTTAAATCTTAAAAAGAAAAAAAAAAAAAAAAAAAAAACCTGAAGTCTAAATCCAAGATAAATATGTAAGTGTGGATTAATCTAGGTAAGTCATTCACAGAGACAAATCATAGGCACATATAAGAAATCAATGTTGACATAAACCGCCAGGTTTCAGGATTATATTTTATGCAGGATCACCATAGAAGAACATGTTTAATTCTGGGAACATAAAAATCATAGTAAATTAAACTCGAAATAATTAAGAGAAAAGGCAGTGATGGCAAGTTAAGAGATTTTGAGGGGTAATAATTTTTAACTACTGCTTGATATAATGTAGAGCATATGTTGAAAGTAAGGAAGTTGTCGAGGAATTTATTGAATCAGCTGTAATAATATGAAATGTTGTTTAAGCATTTCTTTCAAAATCTAAGTCTGCTAACAAGAATGGGCAGTAGCAGCATTGTTTTGCAAGGTGATGAGGGGAAAACAATGCAGATTTCTATAATGGATCAGTAAGAAAATTTAAAAATATAAAATATTCCACAATGCACATCCTAAAAACTTGGCTTTCCATATAATACATTAATCTGTCATCACCCAGCTAAGCAGGCACTTGTTCTGTGGAAGGGAACTTGCTTCAAATGTGCAGATGTAAGATAGAAGAGTGATTAAAAATAGACATGACATCTAACATTGACCACTTTTTCCTGTTTAATGAAGGAATGGGGAAGGATGGGAGAGAAACACATAAAATGGTAGCAGAGGTAAAGGAAAACCATCAATATTTATATGTCTAACAGACATATACATATACAGTGCAATTAATGATGCCAATTTTGTGGCATATAAAATAAGATTTGTAGGGTCCCAGAAACCACTGAAGGCCTTTGGAGCAAGCCAGCACTGCACTGAGATACGAATACCTAGAAATTAATGGAACAAAGGGAAGGTGAAAGCCACTTCTACAACAAGAAATATCTTGCACAATGATATTTTTGTAGAAGAAAATTCTTAAGAAGATATTTGTGTATACATTACCCAAAGAAAGAGAAATCAAGGAAAGACATCAGAAATAGTGATTGTTACACAATGACAAAGTAAACCTTAAATTGCATGTGCAAGAACTGATAGAATGGAAGATAAATTGTCAAATCTATTAGTATAGGAAAAGACTTCAACATCTGATCATCAAAAACTGGACAGATCCAGTAGGCACACAGAGAGGACGTAGTTGAACTCAATAGCAATATTCAGCCAACTGGGCATAATGAACACCTCCATAGTACTTTATTCATTGACAGAATGCATATCCTTCTCATCTTGACCAGGAATGTTTCTGAGAAGCCATAGGTTAGGGTGTCACAAATACCTCGATAAATTTCAAAGACCAGGAGGCAACAGGAGGAAAGTCATTGAACTATCATTTACAGAACAATAATAGAACAATTCCAAAATAAGAGTGGAGGTTAAATAGCACAAGTCAAAATAACACTTGAATCAGAGGATAAATGTTAAAATATTTTAAACTAAATGAAAATCAAACACAGCCTGTCAAAATTTGTGGGATGCAACAAAAATAGTGCTTGGAGGGAAGCACACAGCACTGAATATACACATCATGAGAGGAAGAAAAGTCTAAACTTAATCAGCTAAACTTTTACATTAAAAAAAAAGTAGAAGAGTACATTAAATTCAAAAATAATCCAAAGAAAATAATAACAAAAATTAAACCAGGGGCCACAGAGATAACTCAGTGGTCTAAGCACCTGCCTAGGTAAGTGCAAGGACCTGGTTTCCATTCCTGGTACCGCATGCTGTCCAGGTCCCACCCTGGCCTCACCAAGCTGGCCACCAAGACCAGACATGGTGGTGCATACCTCTAATCCCAGTGCTGAGGAGGCTAAAAAAGGAAAATCACTTTGAGTCCAAAGTGTGAGAACTAAATTTACTGCATAGTAAGACCCTGTACCAAATATCTAATTGAAAAAAAAAAAATCAAGGAAGAAATGAGGATGTCTTATATTTTCTTTCCTTTTTAATATTGTATGAAGACCTCACAAACGCAAAGTGACAAGAAAGGAAATAAAGACACTACATATTAGAGGGAAAATATAAAACTTTTTTTAATCCATACATACCATAATAGTCTATGATAGCAACCTCTTGCGCTGACAGCTGAATGATGACTAGGTCTGCACATAGGGCCGCCGCCGCCCGGGCCACATCCGCGCAGTGCCGGCGCTGGCCCACACGCTGGAGTGTGCTGTGCTGCATGGCTACGTGAAGATTAATGGGGAGAAGTTCTTCTGGGGTTCTAAAGAGGTGCGGGTACTGCTTGACTCTGACAACAGAATCCGCAGGCTGTGTGCTCTGCGCTTCCGTTAGACCCGCAAGCAAGTGAGCAACGCGACCATTTATTCTAGAAGAAATAAGCGCCCAACCCAATCCGAGAGCCGAGTAACGGCTCACAGTCCCGCTCTCATCAGAACTCGCTCTGGCATCAACCTGAGCTCCCCAGACAAATTACCAAGCTTTACACATAAATTTTTCTTTTCCTTATGCCTCTCAGCCAAAGCTCTGTCCAAACTTACTTTAAATTTCTTGCTCACTTCTTTCTTTTCTCCACAAAATAACTGCCGGTACTTACACTTCCAAGCGACTTCTCCATTTTATTGTCTTATAACAAATTCTCCTCCATCTCCAACAGCATACTTTGATATTGCAAATGAAGTTGCAAAAAAAAAATTTTTCATATGAAGTTTGAAGCTATTTCAGAAAATTTTATCTTCCTCTTTTCAAGACAGTGATCCTTACACATACCTGCCTGTGACAGAAGCAGTGTCTATGGCTTGGAGATATGGCTCAGTGGCACAGCACCTGCCTAGCAACAGGCGAGGTCCTGAGTTCATTCGCTGGTACTGAAAGAAGAGGTTGATAAATATTCATTGAATACTTACTAAATTCATAAATGAAGTTAACTTAAGTGATATTCTTTCACGTCAGCCTTTTATAAGCCATAGTAACAGGGCGTATTTCCTTTACCTCTGAAAACAGGGATGAAGTTATTTGTTAGGGAAATCGACTAGCTATCTTTTCCAGCGATTTTTAAACTCCCTAAAGTCAGGTACCACCCTATTTTATTCACTGCTATATTAATTGTACTTAATAACATAGCAAAATTATAGGCAATGACGACAAGTCTTTTAAAGATATAGGTTCAAAATGCGATGCAAAGCCCACTTATTTATTGCCAAGTGCCAACACTGCAATTAAACCTGAATGCTGAAGATTAAGTTTAGAACAAAAAGAACTAATGCATTAACATATTTTATTTTAAAAGGGAAACAAATAATGTGCATGGCATAGGTTCCTTACCACTGACACAGGACAATGAATAGGTGCTGTCAGTAAATTCATAAATGGAAAATAAGATAATTAAAATACATGAAGATTTATTTATTTCTATAATTTTGTTTTTTAATTTTTTATTATGACCGGCTCAGCCTGCCTTGGGGCTGGGGCTGGCGCTGCATGTTGTGCCCGGGATCAAACCGCTTGTCCCTACAGTTGCCTAAGCTTGCCTAAACAGGTGCTTTCGACCACTAAGCCATCTCGCCTGCCCAATACATGAAGATTTAGATGAGAGGAGTCACGCAGAGCCTTGGATTTCCTGATTTTGCAGGTAAAGAAATAAAAGGTCGGAGAGGGGAAGTGGCGTGCCCATGTTTCGCAGCCAGTAGACAGCCAGGTTAGAGTTTAATCCCAGGCCTCTCTAGCTCCATAGCCTGTGCTCTGAAATGGGAACACTGTGCTAGGCTACACCATTTAAGCACCGATATATTCATTTAAAGCACCAGAGATGGCATTTTGGTGAGAAAAGGAGTTTGCAGTACAAGATGAATCAGTCAACCATATGGAAGGAAGCAAAAAGAAAGAACGGGCTGCAAAGCCTCCTCTCCCCGTGGACAGTAGGAATTACCAGAGGAAGAAAATGTGGGACCTACTGTGGATGCCAAAAACAATATGAGCCCACACTGAATGGAAAATATAGCTTGTGCTTTGTCCCTGGTTGAGAACCCCGGATAAAGATACCTACAGACTTGTGGAGCGGGGCAGACAGTGCTCGGACGCTTGGCCTGTATGTGCTCACCCCTGAGCAGACAGACCACAAGGAAGCTGAAACGTTGAAGGGGCCTCACACACAACGAATACATGAAATGATTAAGTGGCGGGTCAGGGTCACAAGGCCTCCTTGAAGAGAGTCCATGTGTCCCGAGACGCCTTGCCTCCAGACAGGCAGGGCAGAGAAGTGGCCTCTCGGTGTCAAACACTTACATCCCTTCTTCTCTTGTCTCTGCTCTTTGAGGCTGTTTCGCTTGCTTTCAGTGACATCCCTGGTTCCCAGCAAGATCCCTATGCCTGCTAATTAGAACCAGACCTACCAACAGCCTCTGACTGGCACCTAATTCTAACAATATCAAAGAGATAATGGAATTTTATGGATTAGTAATTATTAGCTCCATCTAAGCTGCCATGTTCAGATTCCACCCCTTGCCACTTTCAGTGTGCTCACAGTGCAGGCTAGGTTTCCGAGCACTGATCTTCTAATAGCGCTGATCTTTGTCACCGCCTTTCACACTTTGAAGGTATTTTACAGAGCTCCAAGTAAAGTACCAAGCTCATGAGGTAATCTTTAGAGTCTTGACGATTCCTGTCTTGACGATTCCTGTCGTCCTTCCAGATGACTCCTGTCTGGAAGATCCCTGTAGCCCACGCTGCAGTCTTTGTGATGGCAAGTCCAGTTCTCACGAGGCAGCCTCATTCCATTTTGCATAGCTGAAGTTGCTGGCCAAAGCTTCCAAGTATAAACCATAATTGACTTCTTGGATCGGCCTAATAGCTCAGCAGATTAAAGCACCTGCAAGCAGGCACAGGAGCTGGGGGTTCAAACCCCAGGGCCTGCCATGCTAGCCCCACCCCCAGGGCGTGCTGAGATGGCAATTGAGACTGGGTGTGGTGGCGCATGCCTGTAATCCCAGCTCTTGGGAGGCTATAAACAGGCAGGTCACTATGAGTCTGATCTAGCAGTGAGACCCTGAACACCCTGTAAACCCTTTCCTAAAATAATGATAATAATAATAATAATAATAGTAATAAGCAAAATTGACTTTTCTGTAACTTTTGATCCTTCAGTGTCCTGCATTCTGCAGAATGGCATAAATCCTTTTCCTACATCAGTTACCACGTTGTAAAATATAGAACATATTAAGACGAGAACTGAGGTCTCTCAAACTTGGGTTCAAATGAGGACTCTGGAACTTAGTGATCATTTCTCTTCTGTTAAACTCAGTGTCCTGCCCTACATGAGGAGGAAAATGCTGTGTGGATTTCCCAAGAGAACTAGCACTAGACAGTGACCAGCACCAGTGAATGGACTCCAGAGACGAAGAGCAAACACCCTGGAACCAGGCTGTCTTGTTCAAAGCATCAGCTTAGCTATGTGACCTTGGGAAAGTTACATAAACCCTCTGTTCTCATTATTTTCATCTATATTATAGCTGCACAGAAAGTAATATTAGCTATCTTTTATGGCTGTTGAGAAGATGGATACGTTAATGTGTCAAATCCAGAATTAATCAGAGTAAGCTAACTGCTATTGCAACAACAGGCCCAATTTTCCAAGCCTTACCACACAGAAAAAAAAAAAAAAAAAAGCTTTATTTCTTGTTCTTGTCACTATAAAATTGGAGAACTCAAGGACACAGTCTCCTTCTGCCTGGGAGTATTATTGCTTTTTAGGACATTGTATTCTTCCACTGGGTTTTCTCTTTGGTCCTGAGACAAAGGTTGTACAAAAGTTGAGGAAGAGACGGCTCGCAGCCACCATGGTACTGCGCGGAGTCTTCCCCGAGGTCTTCTTCTCACATATTGCTGTTTAGAATCAATCAAGTACACACACAAGGCTCAGAAGATAAAAGCTGGAGGCTTGTCAGGAGAAAACAGGAAACGGGCTCAGCGAACGCCAAATGGTGACAAAAGCCCTGAGCCAAAAGCCTAACACGTTGTGCCTATGTAGTACAGGTCGCCATTTTAACTGAATCATTCACCATGTTATTTTACCATATAGTAATCGCAATTGGGGCGATCGTAATTAAAAGAGGATACATGAGCTAGCTTTCTTGTCCAAGGTACCCTCAGCCTAAGCAAAGAGAGAAGCATTAGGTGTGTGGTTTCACGGGTGTCAGTCAATGGCTCGCTGATTCTAAGGCAGTTCCTCAATGGCATAAGCCGAAGGTAAAGCCTCCTAGCTCATCCAGGGCTGCCCTGCAGCACAGACAGAGAAAGCCAGGGAGCGGTGCACTCCACAAAGGCACTTCCTGAGTACTCAGCCCTCCCGGCCACTCTCTTCACAGCATATTTAGCCATGAATATCAGCGGATTAACTCACTGGTAAGTATAGTGCTCCCATGACCCAATCTCCTCTGCAAAATGTCTGTTAATTCACCCAAGCTATCCGCCACTGTGAACCATCACAACAGGCTTGGCATTTAAAGGGACATCTCATGTGCCAAACTTGAACACCTTTACCTTTTCAGAGTTCCTCACATGTCACAGTTCAGGGGTTTCAGCACTTCTCAAGTTTCAGCGTAGCACCACGATTCGGGACTCCAAGCCATGCATAGCATACTGTTTTAGTTCTCAGTATTCACACAACATCGTCCTGTATCCACTGTGATTATTTTGTGTTTTGTATTAGTCAGGGTTTTACTAGACATACAGATGTAACACAAGATGTATAAATGTATAAGAAATTCCAAGATCGGCTTACAGCATTCAACCAGAGTCGGATGAGGAAGCGTGCAGAGGGTGTCTGCACACTGGAGACTAAAGGATTCAGCTCAAGGTCTGGAGCCCCCAGCAGTGTTTTGTGCAAGCCTGTATCAGGAGGCTGATGGCTTTGCTGCAGAAAGCTGATGAGTCTACACCAGAGGATGAAGGACCCAAGACAGAAACCAAGAGTCTGTGCTAGAGCCAGGAGATGACGTCCAAACTGATAGTGAAGACTGGAGCTCCTTCAAGGAAGAATGGGGCCCTGTGTCCTTCCTCATTCTCCTGTTATGTGATGAGTCACTCTAGGGTGGATCCTCTACACTCTGGGGTGTGGAATTGCTGAGACAATTTAGTTAAGGTCTTAGCTTCTCAAGTTGATACCATCAACCGACCACGACATATCTTCATTGTGTGTCCTCTCTGACTCTGTGCCTTGCATTTATTTGAACTTAGACTTATCCTTCAGGGTGAGAACCTTTAAATGTTGAAACCTTATTTTTTTGAAAGGAATATTTTAGAAATGTAGGTTGCTATTGCCTGTGAATAAGTTTATAAATGTAAAACACTTAAATACTGAATTTAGATGGAGAAAACGTTATAAAAGGAAGGAAATTCTGATCTTCATAAGTTTTAAATTTTTAAACTTTATCAACAATGGACCTTGAAGGCATGATGTTTGATAAACTAAACTAGTCAAAAAAGAACAAGAGACAGACAAGTTCACTTATGAGGTATGAGAGTGGTAAAGTTATAAAACAGAAAGTACTGTAAGGTGGGGCTAGGGACCTAGCTCAGCAGTCTAAGTGCCCTGCCTGGCAAGTGAGAGGCCCTAAGTTCAATTCCCAATGTAATAAAAAAAATAATGATTGCCAAGGAACAAGAAAATAGAAAATAAGGAATTACCACTGAATGGGAGCAGGGTTCCAATCTGGGAAATTTTTAAATTATTCTAGAGATGGATAACGGTGCTAGTTGCCCAATAATATGATTGTATTTGATGACAACAAACTGTTATCAAAAATGGCAAAGTCAATTTGGTTATGCAAATTGTTTTTGCACAATAAAGCAGAAAAGAAAAGAGAAAAAACAAACCAAATAACCTTAGAATGAATACCTCTCACAATAGTGTGATAAGTATTGTGTGATGTAATGAAATGTCTACTTCTTATTTATTTGTAGTCATACGAATTGCTTCTTTCTGTAGAATAAGATTTTATTAAACTACTGTTCCAAGGTCAGTCAAACAAAAGCCATACCTTTTTTTTTGCGAGCAAAACAAAAACAGTCCTTGCTAAATCTAAAATTCTTAGAAATCACTTTGGAGCTCTTCCAAATTGCTATGGCAACAGTTCATAATAACACACACACACACACACACACACACATGCA
>PVKN010032743.1:0-12209 GCA_004027915.1 Capromys pilorides
TGGAGGAAAAATGGAAGTCTGAGTGGGACTTCTTGGCCTTCCCAGGGATCAAAGCTCTCAGATCACAGTCGGAAGAAGATTCCCTACCACTGCATCACCACCAGCAGCTGCACCTAGAAGGAAGAGGCCACCTCCTGCTAATCAAATTCCACCATGACCTCAGGAACCAGCAAGAACTTTCCAGCTACTCTGCACACACATCTCAGTATCCTGCCTCTGAGTGGCCAAACCTCAGAGGGTCAGGAGCACACTGCCCAGCAGCAGAAAGCTCTGCTCTGCTTCGTCCCTCCCTTCCCACTGTACTCTCAAACTAGTTCCTTCACAAACTAATTCCAAACCCTTAAAATGACAGAATATTATGACTTCCTCTCTTTTAACCCGGAGAAGCTTTTCACAGAAACAAATCATAGCTTCTCATCTTTCCCCAAAGGTTCACACCCTGAATCTTCAAGGCTTTTCTTACCACTTTCCAATCCCTTTAAAACAGTTCCAGTGACTTCCTCAACGATATTACAAGCATCAACTCTTTGTATTTCTTGAGAACCCCAAGAGCCCTACAAGATTATCAAGCCCATCTTTTGCCACCATGAGAGAACTAGTTTGTTTGTTTTTTTTTTCCCCTGTGTCCTGGTAGCCTGAGGAGGCTTATTCTATGGACCATGGTTCCAGCTCTCACTAGAGCTAAAATTGATCCAAAGTGCCCAACATGGTACCCAGAGCATCTGCCTCAGCAGCCCAGAGCTAGGTTTGCTTATTTTTCCAGTGGGTATTCAGCACAGGCTAATGCAGCTAAGAATCAGGCAGGTCATCATGACATGACATGTATTGCTTTGGAACTACTAATGGTTCTGGTCGTACAAATGGGCCCCTATCAGAAGCAAGAAGAACAAGGACTGCTGGTTCCTCTTACACAGGTTCAGAGTCTCACCACACTCGCTGTGTGTGCCAGACCACAGAGGATCGAGGATTAAGCCTAGGGAGCCCCACCCCTACCCCCACCGCTCAGGCTAACTGCTTGTTTTATGATTGTCTTCAAGTTTCCTTTGGAGATTTGTCATGGTTTATTCAGACTCATCCACCCTAATCAACAGGTACAAACAGAATTGAAGAAGGAATTGCTGGAACAGCCCACGCCTCGCTCTCCTCGGAAGCATCCTACACACATCCTCAGGCCCAAGAACACATCCCCAGGAATACGACACTGGCTTCAAGGCAGAGTGGCACATGGCTGAGAGCAACCATTCAGAGCAGCAGAAGGCGGCAAAACAGCAAGCGCAAAAGGGAGGAGTAGCAGCAATAGTGACTAGAAGAGCGAGTGTCTCTCTTATGTTAAATTCAGGCTGCCCACCCCAGGCTGGGTGGTGCACTCACAGCCTTCATCCCAGCACTTACTCAAACCCATAATCCCAACCTTGGATTATGAATTAATCACAAACTCTAGTAGTCTACCCCATGACTGCATGAGATTTTGAGGGGATAATCAGACAGAAACCATAACAGGTACGCTTTCCAAGAACCAGAGACACTTGATATAAACAGTAACTGAAAGCATAGGCCGTGATATTAGACTGCTATGTGCAAATCTTTGCTAATTCAGATCCTTTGTGACTACAAAAGGATCATTTCACCTTTTTATGCTTAATTTTCCTCAATTTATGAAAGAAAACATGAATAACATCTATCTGTAAGGACTCTCTGGATGCTCCAGTGAGGAAAACGTGAAGAGTTGAGGGCCACCTGCTCCTGAGAGAAGATTACAAATGGATGTTGTCTGGATACTGGGGAGATATAGAGCTCTGAGTTTCGAAGCAAGAGAAGGGTTTGAATCTTTTTTTTTTTTTAAACTTTGCCCCCAAGAACTCTTTTCTGTAGAAAAAAATTTCAAGGCTATTCAAATTATGCCTTCATTTCTGTACAGAGAAATGATGGACTGGAACAGCTTCCCCCTTACAAATTGTATACCTTTGCCTGAGGTATGCCATTGTCTTATGCAAGTAGGAGAATTACCACAGGCAATTTGGCCTTCAACAATAGTTATGTATTTCTTACTCTTGTAGACTGGGCAACCCAAGATCAAGGCAAGGAGAGACTCCTATCTGGTCAATGCCTACGTTTTGGATGGAGGAAGGGACACGACAACACTGTGTGAGCCTCTTTGCAAGAATACTGGTGCTATCCAACAGGGCAAAGCCCAGGAATTATCCTGAAAAGGCCTCACTGCTTGAAGCCAGCACCTTGGAGGTTAGGGGGATCTCCAGTACTCAGACCACAGCGAATGTCACTTCCTCCCTTCATATTCTAATTTGTGAAAGCCTTACAAAACCAAGCTGCACAGGGCTCCTCACTACCTTTTCCCACCTCTCGCTTCTCCATCATAACCTAAGATGTCGCACCTTTCTCCTAGACCTGCGAGCTCTCCCCAGGCCCACTGCAGCAGGTAGTTTATAGGAAGATTTCCCAGGGAAATAATCCATGCACACATTAGGCTCCTGGAAGTGACCCCAACAGACAACTGGCAAGGCAGAGTCAGCCCTGGGGACTTCCCTTTCAGTAGCTTATTAAACATTTCAAGATGTTATAGTGTATTTGTTCCCTGAGTAAAAGGATATTATGTGTACTGCTGTTAACTGTACAACTTGATGAACTTTTACATATCAACACTTGTATAATTACTAGGGAGAAGCAGATATTTTCTGACATGCTCCAAGGTCCTTTACACTCCGTCCCACAGAACACCAGCCTCCTCAGCAATAATCACTATCCTGACTTCCATCACCATAGATTGCTATGGTTTTAGCCTGACCTTCCCATTAATGTAAATGAATCATATTCTCCACGTACTGTTACACCAGGGCCCTTCTGCTCAAGATGAACTCTGTCCTACTTACCTATATGATTATCTGTGCAATATTTCATTTTTTTCCATGTCCCTTAACTTATTTGCCACACTATCTTCCATTCCTTCTCTGCCTTCCATTTCTTTTTTTGTGAATATGCTGCATATCCTTTAGTTAAATACTTTTTTTTTTCTTTTGGTGCAGAACTGGGGATTGAACTCAGGTCCTTGCATTTGCCAGGCAAGCGCTTATTCTACTGAGGTATCTCCCCAGTCCTAAATACTTTCGAGTCTACTCGTGACTTCTTTTTGGAATGATTTTCCTTGGATTTATTTTTCTTTTCTATTTCCTCTCACCTAACTCCATTTCTTTCCTTTTTTCTTTACTTTATTTCTGTTTTTTTATGTATTTAGTACAGGTCTCACTACACAGATCAGACCCATAGTGATTCCCCCATTTTTCAGTCTCCCAAGTGCTGGGATTATAGGCACATGCCACCACTCCCAGTCTCAATTGCCATTTCAGTGCACTCAAGGCATGGGGCTGGCGTGGTAGGCTGAGGATTGAACCCTCAGCCCGTGTCTGCTTAAGCAGATGCTTTAACCCACTGAGCTACTTGGCTGGCTCTCCTAACTCCATTTCATCCTTGTGACTATAGTCCTACCCTTTTTCCTTAGGTCACGTTTTCTCAACACTTACACCTTTGTCTGGGGCCACACCAGTTCTCCACCGTATTCTCCGCTTGCTCTTTTCTCTGGTTAATCTCAACCCTTCTCTTGAGACTATTTCCCCTCTGAGAGCAGGATTCGTGCATGCCATCTGTGTTCACCATTTCACCTTCTTCACTGTAGGCACTAAGATATTTCAATATGTGAAGAAATGGGTAAAGTAACAGACTCTGGACCTGGCTCACGTGACCCAGCGCTGGCCTCCCTACTGACTGTGGCATTACACAGTCTGAATGCCCCGTACTTGGCATTCTCTGCCTACGCAGCCCTGTAGAGGTGACCCTGGAGAGATCACATCACTGTTCTTTGCTAGAATGGGTTTTGAAATATTGCCATTAGAGATGTTCTTTTGAGAGGGAAAGTTCTGGCTTCTGCTTCATAATGGACTGTGACATTTCTCTGAGTTTTCTTTGTGGCTATTCCAAGCAGGACCCCTTTCAGCACCACTTAGAAGGGTCTAAACAAGAATGCCTGCACAGAAGAAAAAAAAAAAAAGAATCTGGAAAAGATAAAATTAAACATTGGTTCTTTTCAGGGTGGTGAGGCAAGGTGAAATATTCACCACGACTTGACTGGAATTTCTAGCTTTCCTATATTTAACATGAATTGTGTTCTTAACAGTTCAGCATTTTTATTAATGTCTAGTCCCGGGTTTCGACAGTGACACACCAGGAGCTCTCACTTTGCGTGCCATCACTGACACTCACAGATGGGACCCACAGGCCAAGGGAATGAGCCCTTCCTTACTGGACACCCTGGTGGGAGGCACACTGAGTGCAAATGACAGCCGGCTAGTATTCTCCCAGGACATGGGGTTCCTGGGTATGCTGGGAGACCAGAAAGCCTGGTCTAGGGATGGACCAGAAATCCTGGGCTCAAATAGGCCAGAGATGGTCCTGCTTCCCAGAAGTACTTCATAGGTCTTCAGAAGAAAGTAACCTAGTCTCCAGAGGCAGAGAGAGAGAGAGAGAGAGAGAGAGAGAGAGAGAGAGAGAGAGAGAGAGAGCGCTCAATGTTCATTTAACTATTTGAGGAAAACTAGCTTAGGAATCCACATCTCATCTGGTTGTTTTGTTTTGGCTGAATGAAACCCATTCCCTTGAGGGCTGGCCTGATAGCTCAGCGGCCTAAAGCACCTGTTTAGACGGAGCTCAGTGGCCAGGGTTCCATACTCAGCGTGCCGAGCCAGCCCTGCCTGGAGAAGCGCTGAGATGGTGATTGAGACTGGGCATGATGGCACACACCTATAATCCCAGAACTTGGGAAGCTGAAAACAGGAAAATCACTGCAGATCTGGGCTGCATAGTGAGATCTTGTACCAAATACATAAATGGAAAAAAAAAAAAAAAAAAGGCCTCTGGAAAGACTGCCCACTTAAACAATAGCTTCCACTCTGTCTGTGTGGCGCTGACCAAGCTTTCCACCACTCTGTGCCTGCGCTCTGTCATCTGCTAAATGGTGCTAATCCTAGGGCAGCTGGAGAAGGCACAGGAGACCCATGGGAAGTGCTCAGACAGCTCCCCGGCGGACTACGCAAATGTTCACGGTGGTGATTCTGTCTCCAAAACAGCACTGGTTTTCATGTAAAATCTTCTAGTTTGTTTTTGTGAAAAGAGAGGAATCTCACTTCTAAAATTCCTCATCCACTGATACTAAGATTAGTGCTAAAGCCCTCAGATCTTGGACTTTCCCCATGGAGGAGCTGCCTAATTGATTTTTGAACCTAGAAGGAGTCATGTGAATTTGCATTTCTTCCCAGAGAAATTCCAGAGGGAAAGTGAGAGACAAAGTGAGAGGGGGGCAGAGAAAGAACAGTGACAGAGAGAGAGGAGGGAGAGAGACAGAGATGGAGAAAAATAGCAGATTGAAACTGCTAGCCTGGCATCACGAATGGGGGCCTGGAAAAGCTGTTCACTTCCCAGCTGGGTTTTGTTGGCATTTTTCCCCCTTTTTTTTCATTCGTGTTCACACTTCCCCCTCTTGTGGCTCACCAGAAAATCACAGGTTCTCCATTTTTCAGTGGCTTTCAAAGCAGAACACTGGCCTGCACTGCCTGAATTCTAGGACAGGGAGAGGAAAGCAGGACGCTTCTCGTTCACTAGTCACACAAATTGAAAGGACCTCCCCCTCTCTCACGATGACAGGGAAGAAGAGCTCAGGAGTGCCAGGTCCTCTTAGGAGAGCCCCAAAAGGCTCAGGTGGGTGGGTGAGGAGCAGCAGGTTCATTTAGGCACAGGCCAGAGGAGAGAAAAATGCAGCACACAAGCAAGTCCCAAGGAGATCTGCAGGGCTTGGGAGACAGCTCGGGGGCACAAGGGCCTGTCTGGCAAGTGCAAGGTCCTGAGTTTGATCCCTGGTTCTGAAAAAAAAAAAAAAAATTCTATGGGCCCCGGGAGACAGCTCAGTGGAATAAGCACTTGCCTGGCAAGTGCAGGGTCCTGAGTTCAATCTCCAGTACCACACACACACACACACACACACACACACACACACACACACACACCAAGGAGATCTGCAGCCATCACTGCTAATACTTAACCACTCAATCCAGCTCCACACCATTGGGCACACTGTACCTTACACCAAAGTGCCCATTCTTCGAGGGTAAATGTCACCCTTCTCTAATGTCTTTCACCAGTGCAGTCCCAGATGCTGACCCTAGTAGGAGTGTGCTTTCTTGTCCCTGTCCCAGCACCTTATCTATCAGTCTGATGTGGTCCGTGCTCGATTGAAATGGAATGTGTCCCTGTCATGTGATGCCACCAGCAAATGAAGAGGAAGGGAAAGAGGCTGGGTGTTGTCAGCCTTTGGAGACTCACCCTCCAGCCCAAGGCTTTCTGTGCAGGGGACTATAGTCCACACTGGACGAATGCGACCTCATCTGTGTGCTGTGGGTATCTCTACCCCATGACAGAGCATTTGAGTGTGACACCCGTTGAGTAATCTCCAAGGACATTCAGTCCTGAGCTTGAGGACTTTCCAACAACAGCTGCTTCTACCTCCATTTAAATTTATAGCCCAGCTACATTTAAAAAGTACTTAAGTGGTCTCTGCAACTTATTTTCAAGTAAGAAAATAAAATAAAAGGAAGGAAAGAAGGAACAGAAGAAAAGAAGGAAGGATAGTGGAGGAGACAAAGATGGAAAGGAAAAGAAGGGAGAAAGAAGAGATTGGAAAGAAAATGTTGGGGAAGGAAAGAAAGAGGAGAAGGAGAAGATAGAAAGTGTAGCAATCTGTAGGTGTAGTTACAGAATATGTCTGAATGTCCATTGGATTTTTTTTCACTTATTGTAGTTTTAAATCTTTTTAAAACAAAGAGTTGAGATAAATTCAAAAGAAATAGTTAAGCTTCTTAGGCAAGCTCAGAGACCAGGGTTCAATCCCCAGTCCCTCATGTCACGCTGGCCCCACCCCCGGGGCACACTGAGCAGGCAAATGAGTTGGAGCACGGTGGCACATGCCTGTAATCCCAGTGCTAGAGAGGCTGAAAACAGAAAGATCCCTACAAGTATGAGCTGTGTAGTGAGACCCTGCACATACACACACACACACACACACACACACACACACACAAGAAATAAAATTAGGACACATATTTCCTCATGTTCCACATGGGCTTGAGAAATACAAATTAAGTACAAATTTTATGCTACTGCGTTTTTTCCAGAGAGACAGTTTCCATACCATTCTTCAGATTCCCAAGGCATTTATGCACACCATACATCCCAAAACTGTTATAATAACCTAAAGGGAAGCAAAAGAATTGCTGCTACCAAACACCTAAGAATTAATCACCATAACATGATAAACTGAACTAATCAAATTTCAAAGATAAGAAGTACCTTAGAGATCACATAGCCCAGACCTTTCCCTCCAGATGGGGAAACTAAGCTCACAGAGGGGTCAGGGAGAAGGATTCCAACAAGCTTAACATGTCACACTGGCTCATCAGTAACCAGAAGGCCACAGTGCTTTCCTTATGCCATGGGGAATGTTTCCCCCAGAAAAGCCACCCTGAAAAATATTTCCAGACAATGACCATCTTGTCAGCTCTCATAGACAAGGACATGAATCTTGGTCCTGAGTCACATGACTGCATTCTTCCAGAGCTGGCTGCAAAGGAAGCTTTGTAGAGAGGGTTATAGACATCTCAATGGGACCGGGGGTCACTCTCAGCTGTAGGGTAAAAGGAACAGCCCACTAACTAAGATTGATGGATGCTGCCAGCCCCGACAGGCCAAACACAATGCAAAGACGACCAAATAGGGGAACAGAATTAGTTCGCAAGATTAGAACGTATTAACACAAGTCAGACAACTGTCATGTCACAGCTCTTCACTGTAATACTGATTGGCAGGCAAGCATTTCTGATTCTGATGGCCACGGAGGCGCAGCGTCCGCAATCTGTCTCGCATGACATCCTGCCGGCTGGCAGATCCCCCCTGCAGGAGAAGTCAGCTTTTCTTAGAAAACTGTGTCCCTTGGGTCTTGTTGGGCAAGACCCCCCAGTCCAAAGGTTGAGGGTAAGGTGGGATAGGGAAGGGTAGAAATAGTGGCTGTCAAGAACTTCAGAGAGAAACAGTGTGGTCACTGAGCCTAATGCAACAAGTACTTCCAGATGGCTTGCAGGGCTGCTACTAGAAGGAGGATGGCAGGGAGAAGCAACAGACCTCAGAGTCTCTCTCTCTCTCTCAAGGAGAGATTAGCCCTTCAGGGAGTCCAGACTGATGGATGCAGCCAAATACAACAATGATGCGAAGATGCCAAAGGTGGCAGGGCCAGCCCTTGGCTGAGCCACGGAGAGAAGTTGAATGAACATTCCCTTGTCTCTGCCCTAGTCACTCTTCTTTGAACCCATAACAGATCAGTAGATCAGCAAATTATTTCTTACTACCTTCTGAGCTAGAAGAATTAGAATTAGTCATGACTGATTCATACTCATATGAGTGGCTTTCTTGATTGATTTGCATTAGTTGAAATTTTGAATAGATGCCTTCAAAGTGGATTTTATGGAGTGCTTAATAAGTACAATGAAAATTTGTAAACATATATTTGTTTGTGCAAGAAGGCCAGGTTATATTACAATGACAAGTAACCATAAAATGCCACCCACTGACATTTTTATCCTTTGACCCAAATATAACCTATACAAAGGTGGACTCACACATACACACACAAACACACACACACACACACACACACACACACACATGAGTTATATACATGCATGGATCATCTTGTCTGTAGCTTATTGTCTTAAGCAAGTTACATGATGCAGTTCAACTTCAAAGGACCAGAACATGTTGAAAGGCTATCATCAAAGCATGTGAGCAGAGAGCAAATGTCCTCACATTCAATAAGTTTAAGGACAAGAATGATATTATACCAGGTTCTGTGCATCTTTCTCAGATGCCAGTCCTTTTCTCATGCCCCTCAAAAACAACCAGCATCCTTCCCTTTGAGTATTATGTAGGAAAATGGATTTGTCTTGAGACCATAATGTTAAGTGACATAAGTCAGATACAGAAGAGTAAATATCACATAATTTCTCATGTGAAAGAAACCCACAGTATAAAAAATTAAAAGACCACCAACTAGCTCAGTGGATTAAAGAACCCAAAAGCAGGCACAGGGACCTGGGGTTCATCCCAGGGCTGCTGTGCCAGCCTCCCAACCAGGGCACATGGAGATGGCAATGAAGAATGGGCATGGTGGTGAACACCTGTAATCCCAGGTCTTGGGAGGCTGTAAACAGGTGGATCACTAGGAGTCCAATCTAATGGTGAGACTCTCAATGCCCTGTAGACTCTTCTCTAAAATACAAAAAAATAAAAACAAATAAAAAATTAAAAGACCAAAATAAAAATAGATGATAGGAAACAGGGAGATAGACCTTTTGCAGGTGGAGGGGGTGTCTAGGGGTTGAGGGCAAAGAGAAGAGGATAGCTAGGGGAGTAAAAAGGACAAAGATGTAACATGAGTGTATTCCAGGGCCACACAATGAAGATATTAATTATGTATCACAAGCACGGACCAAAAAATATCTTTCAAAAAAAATAATCATTGTAAATTTTCTCACTTTCCGGTTCTTAAATAATTTTATCACATACTGGTTTCTTTTTTTTTTAAAGAATGCATTACTCAGTTTTGTATTTTCTTTTAATTTTACATAAATAGAAAAACACCATGTGGATCTTCTGACTTGACTGCTTTTATGCAGCATTATTTCAAGGAATCCAGTGAAACATTATTTATGATATTATGGATGGATATTTCACATCCATTCTTCCAGCTGGCAAATCCAACCTGGGATTTCTCCCCAGGTTTGAATTTGGAGCTCTTTTTATAGAGAATGGACATTTTTATATGTGTCTTCTAGTAGACTTGAGCAAAAAATTTCTCTGTAGAAAGTTGTCTGAGATGAAATGTCTAAAATGAAAATGACCCTCATGAGCAAAGAAAAAGGTCAGTATGTAGATCTAAAAACAATTGCCTGTAAAAAACAAAATAGTAAGGTCTTCTGGGATTAATAACAAACAGACAAAAATATATCAAAGCAGTAAGCTTTCTCTGGCAAATGTTTAAGATGGTCTAAGTTCTATGTAGAACTTAGACTTGTAGGAAAGGTGGTAAACATATTGCTTCACTTTCACTTTGTTGAATCTATCGTCCATGATGTATTTCCAGAGCAGTAAAAGAAATGGAGTAAAAATAAAATGACTCAATCTAAAAACAGCAAGGAGGGAGAGAAAAAGAAAAGTAAGATACAGAGAGCACAAAATAAAGTAGTAGAAATAAAGGAGTATAATAAATGCAAATGACTGGACTTTATTAAAAATAAATATTTTTTAAAAAATCAAACAGCCATCTCTGACCAAGAAGCATCTCCAACAGTAGCATGGGGTTCCTGGGCACAATTCCAGAGAAGTGACGTGTTACCATGCAAGGCAGGTCAACACACAGGCTGTGGATTCAAGGTCTCTGGAAGTCTATATTAAAATGTTCAATTGATTTCTTGAGATACATTGTTATTTTTATGTATTTGTCAGTGGACTGGAATTACTTCAGTACTATCAGACTTACATTTTTAAAAAATCTTTTTATCTAATTTGGTACAGGGTCTTACTATGCAGTTCAGACTCATAGCATTCCTATGAGTCTGCTTCAGCCTCCCCAGGGCTGGAATTGCTAGAATGCATCACCATACCACGTTTTGGTGACTGGCATGGCATGTGGTACTGGGGATCAAAACCAGGTCCTTGAACTTGCCAGACAGGTACTGAGACTGCTGAGCTATCTCCCAATCAATGTAAGTCTTACCTGAGACTTTCATTTTCTTTAAGTGTTAGATCCAATCCCACTCTCAGCTCAATTGCTGTGGTTGAGATTTATAGTTTTCCCATGAATGTAGTAAAGAAAAAACATGTCTCATAAAATTAAGAGGAATATGTAAATGGAACTAAAAGATAAGTAGGCACTTTCCCTGGGTTGAGAGAGAAAAGAAGAATATGGTATTATTCCTAGGCTTTTGGCCTGAGCAAGGAGAGAATGGAAATTGTCACCATCTAAGATGAAAATGTCTACAGGAACATAGGACAAAATCCCCCTGGAAATGGGGAAGCATCCAGTCCTTTTGTCTGATATAAAGAACTTCCATATCATGAAAAGTCATTACATATAAGTCTTTAGTGAGGCATTTTAGAACAATGCAAAAATCACCACTGAAAATCTAAAGATTGTTTCTGTTGAAGAAGACCTCAAGGTTGATTAAATATACAAAAGTATCATGATGATTTGTAAAATTTCATAAGTATAAGTAGTCATTGATTGGGCTCTGGAGAATTTGAGAATAATTTGGCCCAAGAAGGTAGCATAGGGTAACTCCAGGGACATCAATTTATTATGCTACAATTTGATGAGTGATTGCCTGGGATAGTAAATCACAGCAACACTGTCCTGGCCACACTAATTCTACTTAGAGGACAACTAGAGAGAGTGACTATGCCAGAGGTACTTGTAATGAGCAGTTTCCTAGTGAATCAGGTTTGACAATGACTTGGCCCTAAGTCAGGCTGATAAAGGTGACCTGAAAAATAATGTCTTTATTCTTTAAAAACTATAAATAGTAGGTGAGAGACTCTACCTTCATTCCCACAGGGCTGAGTAGTAAAGAACTAAACAAAAATGACAGATAAGATGATGCCATTTGGGATGCTACTTCAAAGGCAATGCAAGCCTACAGTTCAGCTATGTGATGTAGCACTTGCTAGCGACACAGGGCCCTTGGTTTGACCCATGGCATTGAGTGAAAAATAAAAGATATTGTCATTTATCCAGTGCAGTCTTTCTTTTCATCATGACTACTGAAGAAATTTTCATGAGAGTCCTTGAAGCAAAGGGAATAAATCTGATAGATCCAAAGATGGAGAAAAGAGTTCAACAAGGACAGATGGAGAGAACTCAAGACAAAAGGCCTACAGAAATTAGAGAGGTTACCCTGAACACATCTAAATGTAATTTTAAAACTTTGATCATTTGATTACAAATTAACAAAACAGACACTCATGCCTCAAAGATAGCTCAGAACGTTGGAAAAAGCCATGATGTCTTATAGCTGTGACTGACTGAACATTTAATAGACTAT
>PVKN010032744.1:0-12078 GCA_004027915.1 Capromys pilorides
GATGTGGTTCTGAGTCACAACTACATAAAGTTATCTGTAGTATGTATATTACCATAATATTCTAGCTACCTTCTATTGCTATTAAAGTGAGTTCATGTTTTGAAACTTTACTTACTTATTTATTTATGTTATGGCTGGCTTAGCCTGCCCTGGGTGTGGGGCTGGCACAGCATGTGGTGCCAGGGATCAAATCGTAGTCCCTGCAGTTTCCTAAGCTTGCCTAAGCAGGTGCTTTAGACCGCTGAGCTATCTCGCCAGCCCCAAAGTAAGCTCATGTTTTGATAACCTGATTATCCATTAAAATACTAGGTGACACTAATCTCAGTTTGTCCAGTAATTGCACATTGCAATAAAAAAGGCTTCTCAAAGGCTGGCCAAATAGCTCAGCAAAGCACCTACAAGCAGGCACAGGGGCTGGGGGTTCAATCCAGTGCCTGCTGTGCCGGCCCCACCCCTGGGACACACTGAGATGCAAGCAATTGGAAATGGGCATAGTGGGCAAGGCCTTAATCCCAGCTCTTGGAAGGCTTTAAACATGCAGATCACTACGAGTCCATCTAGTAGTGAGACCCTGAACACCCTGTAGACCTTTCCCTGCAATGCAAAAAAAAAAAAAGACTTCCCATGCGTTTCTCACAATATATAGTGCACATTCACTGTTAATTGACTGTTTAAGCGTTCTGGTGAAGAGCAGGCTGTTAGCAGTTACAAAAGTTATACCCAGGGGCCAGGGAGATAGCTTGGCAGTCTAAGTGCCTGCCTGGCAATTGCAAGGACCTGGGTTCAATCCCTGGTGCCATGTGCCCTACAGGCAGTCACTAAAACGGGCATGGTGGTGCATGCCTATAATCTCAGTGCTGGGGAGGCTGAGACAGTGAGACCCTATACCAAATTAATGAATAATTTAAAATAATTTAAAAATTATTTAAAATAATAATAATAATAAAAGTTATATCCAGGATCAGCAAGATGGTTCAGCAGTGTAAAGCACCTTCTTGGAAAAGCTTAAGCAACTGCAGGGGCTGTGGTTTGATCCCTGGCACCACGTGCTACACCAGCCCCATCCCTAGGCAGGCTGAGCCGGCCATAATTTAAAAAAAAAAGTTATGCCCAGATATTCCACAGGGCATGCCTCAGGCTCCCTAACTCCCCACATTGCTCCAGGGTCAGCTGTACTTTCTTTTGACTAACTCTATGAAAATGTATACATTTGTCTCTTAAGTTTTTAAATTAAATTTTTATTGTAGAATAATTAAAAGTTTCATTAAGTGGTACAATTTAGTTATATACAATGATCGCATTTATCATAGGGAATTTGTACTTGGCCATGATATAGCTTGATTCCTCTTTTTTCCCCTTTCCCTTCAATTCCTGGTCCTCTCCTCATTTAGAAAGCTTTGTTTTTATTTTATTTTAAAAAATAGTACTCTTCAGCAAAAATTTGTGTAACTTTTCCCTTTGTGTGTATTACGCAGCCTAAATCTGTCATTGTTGGATTAATTAAAGAAATGATTGCCAAGTTTCAAGAGGAACTTCCGTTATATTCTGTACCATCGTCTGATGAGGCTCGGCAGGCAGACTTGCTGGCCTATATTGCAAAAATCACTGAAGGTTTGTATTTTTGCTGATCAGATTGCCTTAAATGTAACACATCTGCAGTTCCTCACTAATACCCTTTACCCTTTGCTACTTGATTTCTGCAAATGCATGCATGTATGTGTGTATATATGTGTGCATACACATATGCATATTTGTGTTTAATGAAAAATTCCTGTATATCTATCATAAGGTATTACCATACAGTTCCAATGAATACAATTTCCTAAAAGGTGAAAACTTACTTTTTATTGACAGATAAAATAATTCTTGTTTTTGTTGTTGTCTGAGACAGGATCTTGTTATGTAGTTCAGGCTGGCTGTGAACTCATTATGTAGCCCAGGTTGACCTCACACTCAGCAGTCCTCCTGCCTCAGGCTCCCATTGCTGAGATTACAGGCGTGCATCACCATGCCTGGCCATAATTCTTTTTTTTTTTTTTTTTTTCTTTTGTCTTTTTGAGACAGGTTCACACTATGCAATTCAGGCCTGCCTTAAGCTCACTTTTGTAGCCCAAGCTGGTCTCGAACTCACATCGATCCTCTTGCCTCAGCCTCCCAAGTGCTGGGATTACAGGCATGCGCCACCATGCCTGGCAAAGAAACTTTTTTTTTTTTTTGCAGAACCAAGAATCGAACTCAAGATCTTGCACTTGCCAGGCAGTCACTTGTGCCCCTGAGCTATCTCCCCGGCCCCATAATTCTTGTTTTGTTCACCTCTTACATATCAATGACCCTGAGCCCTCTTCATTATATGTTTACATAGCTTTTTGGCTTATTCAGTGCACTGGATCACATGGAGTTTTTATTGCTTCTCGTTGAGAATGAAGACCAACATGCTTCCCAGCAGGGTGTAGACCCAAAGCAGTAAGAATCAGAATGTCTTTCAGAATTATGGAAACCTGGATTTTTCAGAGTCTTGTATGATATTTTTTAGATTTTTGAAATGATAGCTTTCTTTTTAAAATGATAGCCGATATCTAGTAGAATATATAAGATTCTTGTCTCTCTTGCATTTTTTTCTGCAAGTATTTTTTAAGTGCCTATTATGAACTCCCACCATGCTTTCTGTCTGAGCTATTAAAACTTGATATGCTTTGCAAAGATACTAACTAGGTTTTCGGTATTACTGAATGCTCAGAATAACCTACTTTTCTTCCTAGGTGTCTCCAATATAAACTCAAAGAGTTGGGCAAGTCATGAGAACAAACCAGCCAATAAAGTTACTGTGGTTGGAGGTGGCGAGTTGGGAATTGCTTGTACACTAGCAATTTCAGCAAAGGTGTGTGAGCTTCCTGGTTACAAATAGCTTCTGTCATAGGGCCCATATTATGAGGGAGCCCAAGTGTGAGATCCAGAAAGTAGATGCTTAATTTTGTGATCAGGAAAACCTTGTTTTGTCTTAAAGTATATTAAATTAACAAACAAAAACCTGATCACTAAGGTGGATCACTAAGAATCTGATCTAGTAGTGAGACCCTGAACACCCTGTAGACCCTTTCTAAAAATACCAAAAAAAAAAAAAAAAGTGATTTGAACTATAGGCTCATCCTAATCGAAGGGACGTTTCTACCACTTGTCCATCTGACTTAGTCACAAAGTCTTATGTTTTCTGAGTCATGCTGCTTTAGTTAAATTTATTTAATGTTTTATGTAATTTTAGTTCTTTCAAAACTTAGATCTTTTTTTTTAAAGGGCCAGCCAGATAGCTCAGTGGATTACAGTGCCTGCAAGCAGGTACAGGGGCCAAAGGTTTGATCTCCCAGGCCAGTTGTGCCAGCCATGCCCCCAGGGCACAGTGAGACACAATTGAGACTGGGAGTGGTGGTGCACCTGTAATCCCAGATCTTGGGAGGCTGTAAACAGCCAGATCTAGTAGTTGTTGGGCGTTGCAAAGGACACAAAGACCCAAAACAAAAAAGAAAATTTGGAGCACTTTATTAGCTGAGCTCAGTGGCCACATTCTCCTGTGGATCAGGCAAATGAAGCAGCCTGCTGAGGTGAAACAAAGATTTTAAAGGGAGAAATCACAGGGCTGGGGGGAAGAGGAGGACCTTGGGAGTTGTCTTCAATTGGAGAGGGGAACTTTGCAAGATTTTAGGCACCTGGGTTAGGGAGGGAGAGATGTTGCAGGGTCTGGGAGTTGCCTTTTGTTCTTGTAATCAGGAAGGACACTCAACAGTAGGCATGCCTGCAATTAGGGAGAACATCTGTGTCCAGGGTTGGGGTTCATAGGGAGGACAAGGTTTTATAATGTAATCACATAGTTTGTTACAGAGAGAGGTAGCTTACAACAGGGACGAGATACAAAGTTTTGGTCAAATAAAGGTAAGAACAGAGTTTGGACCAAACAAAGGCAAAGGCAGGGTTTGTTTTGGGTAGGAGGGCTAGTGTCAGGTAGGGCAGGGGCTAAGTCAATTCTCAGTTTGAGCGTTGGGACACCTGGTGTCCTATCCTGTCTCTAAAAGGCTTAGCACATTCCATGGTTTATGGTTGGGCAGGGGGAGCCAGAGGACAAGCAGCTCCTAAAATGCTGGTATAGTATAAGGTAGAGTCACTCAAGTTAGCTTATAACAACAGTGAGACCTGGAACACCCTGTAGATCCTAAAAATATTTAAAAAAAAACAAAACAACTTTTTTTTTTGAGAGACTGGGTTCAAACTCATGACCTTGCACTTGCCAGGCAGGCACTGCACTTGTGCCATGGAGCTATCTCCCCAGCACCCAAAAAACTTATTTATTTATGTTTATTTTTTATTCATTTGTGTTTTTTTTGTGGAACTGGGGAATTGAACTCAGGCCCTTGCGCTTGCTGGGAAGCACAGATTCTACTGAGCTATCTCCCCAGGCCCCCCAAAAAACTTTTTTAAAACTAGGATGGCCTTATCTAATTATTTTCTTTTGTGTCATAATTTCTAAGCTAATACTTGATGTAAGTTTATAATTTTTTATCAGTCTCTTTTTTTTTTTTAATCTCTAAACTTGTTTACAGAAGGTTTAGAACAACTTTCAGAGAGGTAAAAGAGCAGCTCACCTTCATCCATTTATGCTTCTAATAATAAGGTGGATGGCAAACAGATTTTTGATGTCTGCAATAATAGAGTTTTTGTTAATTCTATTCATAGTTATGTGTGTGTGTATGTGGGACGACACCTCAAGGTCATATTTCTTTAACCACTAGATGACTACTTTCATTGTCGTTATTTGGCTGTAAACTATTGAGGTCGAAGTCTTACTTTCTCTTTAATACTACTAGGAGGGCTAGCAAGATATCTCAGCAGACTGAGCACCTGCTTAGGCAAGCTTAGGGACTGGGATTCGAGCCCCAGTACCATGTGCTCTGCTGGCCCTGCCCCCAGGCACGCTGAGCATGCCACTGAGATGTGATGTGGTGGTACATGCCTATAATCACAGCACAGGAGAGGTTGAAAACAGTAGAATTACTACGAATCTGAGCTACATAGTGAGACCCTGTACCAAATACATTTAAAAAAAAAAAAAAAAGATTAATACTACTAGGGACTAGTAGTATTTTTTAATACTGCCTGGCCAGGGGAAGGAGGCTATCACTGAGCTATGTCCCCATCCCTTTAATTTATCTTTTTATTTTTTATTTTAGGGAAGGGTCTAGCAGGTGTTCAGGGTCTCACTACTAGATTGGACTCATAGTCATCTACCTATTTACCGCCTCCCAAGAGTTGAGATTACAGGCTTGTGCCACCATGCCCAGTTTTTTTTTTTTTTTTTTTTTCTGTCTTTTTGAGACAGAGTCTCGCTATTCAGTTCAGGCTGGCCTTAGGCTCACTTTTGTAGCCCAAGCTAGTCTTGAACTCACACCAATCCTCCAGGCTCAGCCTCAGTGTCCCAAGTGCTGGGATTACAGGCATGCACCACCATGCCTAGCAGCACATCCAGTCTTAATTGTTGTCTCAGTGTGCCCTGGAGGTGGGCCAGCACAGCAGGCCCAGGATCAAACCCCTGGCCCCTGCACCTGCTTGCAGGCGCTTTAATCCGCTGAGCTATTTGGCTGGCCCTTAAAAATTACTTTAAATGGTTTCATTTTTTTAAAGCATTATAAGCTTAAACCTAATGGAACAATAATGGTGGCCCAGTAGTGGCAGTGGCAATAATGGAAGTAGCAACAGTAACTGACCTTTACTAAATGCTAACTAAGCGCCCGGCACATGTTTAAACATTTGACTGATTCTTGCAACAACCTCATTGCCTAAGCAGCATTGTTAGCACCACTTTGCAAATGAAGAAACCAAGACATTGGGACGTTACCCAACTTGGCCTAAAGTTACAGTGCTAATAAGTGGTGGGGCTAGACTTTCGGACAGGTAACCTGCTTGCTGGAACCTGTATTCTTGATCCTTACTGCTCATACTGTGGCTCTGAGACCAGCAACTTGTATCTCCTAAAATTTTGTTCAAAATGCATAATCTTATTCTAAGTCTGCATTTTAATGAAACATTGTTGATCCTTGCACCGCACTGATGCAGCAAAGCTTGGGCAGCTCTTCACTAAGCCACTGTATTATCCTGCTTCATGACAGATATTTTAGATGTTTCTAACTTTTTGAATACTCTCATACATACTGTGTTATTTTTCTTTTAATGGCCAGCTCAGCCTGCCCTTAGGGTGGGGCTGGCACAGCATGTGGTACCAGGGATTGAACCGCAGTCCCTGCGGTTGCCTAAGCTTTCCTAAGCAGGCACTTTAGACCGCTGAACTATCTCGCCAGCCCTATACTGTGTTATTTTTCACATGTACTAATAAGCTTGCAGGATAATTTCTATAAATGAAATTGATGGATTAAAGGAGTTCTTAAGGGCTGGTGAGATAGGTCAGCAGACTAAGCATCTGCCTAGGCAAGCACAGGGATGGGGGTTCCATCCTTGGCACCACATGTAATGCCAGCCCTGCCCCTGGCACACTTGGCTGGCCATCAAGTCCGGGCGTAGTAATGCATGCCTATAATCCCAGTGCTGGAGAGGCTGAGAACAGGAGGATTACTACAAGTCTGAGCTGCGTAGTAAGACCTTGTACCAAAAAAGATTTTTAAAAAAGAAAAAGGAGTTGTTAAATTAATTTATTTATTTTTAATTATTTATTTGGTACAGGGTCTTGCTGTGCAGCTCAGACTCATAGTGATTTTCCTGTCTCAGCCTCCGCAGCACTGGGATTATAGGCACGTGCTACCACAACTGGTCTCGGTGGCTGGCATGATGCCCCTGGGTTGGGGGGCCAGTACAGCATATGGTACCAGAG
Organism: Capromys pilorides; assembly: GCA_004027915.1. Lineage (NCBI taxonomy): Eukaryota > Metazoa > Chordata > Mammalia > Rodentia > Capromyidae > Capromys > Capromys pilorides. The sequence goes on from PVKN010032744.1 coordinate 6,869, forward strand.
ATGAACCTCAGGTCCTTGCACTTGCCAGGCAGGTACTTAGACCGCTGAACTATGTCCCTAGCTCCGGAGTTGTTAAATTTAGATTGTAAAATGTTTTAAGTTGGAAATAAATTATCACCTCTATCCATTGTGGCAGTTTATTCTCACACTTGTAATGTGTGAGGATATCTGTTTTCCCACAGTTACAACTACTAAACATTTGGATCTTTGTGTATCTGAGAAATAAAAATGGAAGCTCATAGTTTCCTTGCCTTTTCCTCATGAGTGTGGCGAACAATAAAGTTAAGAGCTCTGATTTAGAGAGGTCTACTATACGCCAGCCCTGTTTATACAGTTACTCTCACTGAAATAAGGCTGCTCCCTGTTACACAGCTAATCAACAGAGTAGTGAGCTTGTTTTCGCAGTCGTGCTTTCTGCGTGTCATTGTCTGGTAGATCTCCAGGTGCTTTTACCCCAGCATGCTCAGGCCTCCCGCTGCTTTGGAAAGGACCTACAAACTCTTGGAGCTTTGCACTGTTACAGTCTGTCCACCATGCTACCTAGGGAGCTATCCGTAGGCATGCGGACTACTTTCCATGAGCTTTCCAAAGAGCATCACGTGATAAGAAGATATGACTAGATTTATGATCAGCCCCTTCCCCCTTTTTAAAAGGAGAATCTGGGCATTAGTTTCAACTTTCATGACAGGAATGAGATACTTACATAGACCCCAAAGCCATTCTAAACTGTTTGAGACTGGAAAGTATATCAAAATGAAAACACAGCTCAGGAGCAATAGCAGACTTCCTTGTGACACATCCCATCAAAGAAGCCAGCCACCAGTAGCTCCTGAGTTCAGTGTAAGTGTCAGGTTTTTGTAGTCAAACCTAAAGGGTCCCATTATTTGAGTTCAGAATTTCTTGCTCATGCATCACTTCTTGCTGTGGTGTAACTTTTCCTTCTTAAGGAGGTATACAAGGATTGTTAGCCTCACTACTACCCTGCCCCTCCATACTGAGATTGAACCCAAGGGGTACTGAGTTTTACTCCCCACCTTTTTTTCCCCCTCCAGGACAAAGTCTCACCAAGTTTGCCTAGGCTGGACTCAAGCTTATAATCCTCCTACCTCAGCTTCTCTGATAGTTAGAATTACGGGCTTGTGCTACCATGTTTGGCTAACCCACACTGCTTAATAAATTTAAACTGAGTAGCTGTCTGGTGTAATGCTGTTCTTTTTCTGACTGTTGTACAGGGCATTGCAGATAAGCTGGTCCTTCTAGACTGCTCAGAAGGGACTAAAGGAGGGACCATGGACCTTGACATCTTCAGCCTGCCTCACGTGGAGATCAGCAAAGGTTTGGCCATTCTACTTGAAGATGTTCGCTTGTGCTTGTATTGGAGTCTAAGATTTTTTTGGTGTGGGGTCCTGTGCTAGGGATTGATTTCTACAATTTTAATGCTATAAAGTATCTTAATAAGAACTGGATTCTTTTCTGTCTCAAGAAAGAGTACTGTAGTTGTTTTGATGATCCTTTTGTTGGCTTCATGAAGAGGCTCCCTTTGGCAGCTGGGTATTCTCTTGTGCCTGTCATTTCCAGGCCTGAAGTTTTTTTTTTTTTTTGCACTGGGGATTGAACTCAGGACCCTGAACTTGCCAGGCAAGTGCTTATTCTACTGAGCCAACTCCCCGGCCCCCCAGGCTCGAAGTTCTTAAGGGACCTCTTATATCTTCCAGATTGCTTTAAGAGGCTTTAGTGCATGGACCTTAGAGATTGTGACCCATTTCCAAGCAGAGGAAATTGTTTCTTCCTATGTGTCTCATTATGCATCAATGACTGTTGCTTCACCTATGTGAAAGAACAGAATCCTCAAAATAGACCCGCAGTGCCTGATGCAGGTCACCCAAGGAGGGCCAGGAAGCAGCTGCTGGACCCTGAACGAGGGTACATCATCTTGGGCCAGATTTCCTGTTCTCAGTCTTCATTTTGGTTGTGTTTCTCATGGCACTTCATTTCATTAGTATTACATGGAGTAATTTTAAATGCAATGGCAACATTTCCTAATTATGTATCAGGAAGTAAATTAATAATTTGGGGAATTAAAGCTCACTTGGAAGTTATAGTAATACCTTAACATGACATGCGTAAATGATTACAACTGACCGATCATCTTAGAGTTGTGCTTTTCTCCATTTGAATTTTTAAAATAGTTACTATCGTATTTTGGGGAGAGATTTACATATGATCATGTAAATACATGTGCATTTGTGTATACAGCTATGCTTGTGCATGATGAACTGAATCTGCAATAAACAGTCATGCAGAGTAGTTGCTTCAGGAGTCAGAGTAAGGCATCTGCCCATGACTTTTTTTCATGTACTCACATACATGTTTAAATCCCTTTTGTGCCCAGGAGATAGCTCAGCAGCATAAGTGCCTTTTTGGCACGCACAAGGTTCTGAGTTTGATCCCTGCTACAAAAAAAAAGAATCCCTTTCTATGTTATGTGCATAACATTAAATTACCATGAGTAGAGCTGCATGGTAACTCATGCCTTTAATTCCAACACTTGGGAGGCTGAGGCAAGAAGATCAACATGAGTTCAAGGCTATCCTGGACTAATTATTATAAGTTTAAAGCTAACCTGGCTCAGTAAAATACGCACTTGCCTGGCAAGCACAAAGGCCTGAGTTCAATCCCCGGTCCTGCAAACAAAAAAAAAAGTGGTGGGGGGTGGGGGGGGGGGGGCAACCTGAACTGCATAGTAAGACCCAATCTCAAAAAAAAAATTACCTTTAATAACTTTTCGTACTAATTCATAATGTATATTGGGAATATTTACAGTGTTGCAGAGTCACCATTATCTCCTTTCTAGTATGGTTTCATCATCCCAAAGAACTTGTAGACTCATTGAGCAAATACTCCCTATTTTCCTCTTTCTCAGTTGTTAAGTTGCTTTCTAACCCTGTGGATTTGCCTCTTCTGGATAGGGTGTGTACAGCTGTAGCTAAGTGTTCATCAGAGACTGGTTCTAGGACCCTTACAGATGCCCAAATCTGCAGATGTTCAAGTCCCTTATATGTAACAGTGTATAGTATTTGCATCTAGCCTACACACATCATCTTCATGCTTTAATTCATCTCTAGATTACTAGTAGCACCTACTACAGTGTAAATGCTTGGGGCTGGCAAGATGGCTCAGTGGTCTAAAGCGCCTGCTTAGGCAACCACAGGGACCGTGTGGTTTGATCCCCTGTACCACATGCTGCACCAGCCCCACCCCCAGGACAGGCTGAGCTGGCAATAACATATATACAGTGTAAATACTGTATCAATCATGATTATATTATATTTTTAGAGAATGCTGACAAGAGGTAAAAGTGTACATATTCAGTACAGCTTTTTTTTTTTCTCTTGGCAGTGCTGGGGATTTTCTTCCAAATGTTTTTGATCTGCGCAGTTAATTGAATCTATGAATTTGGGCCCCACAGATATGGGGGACCTACTCTAGGTGCAATCAAGCAATATATGGGCTTTTGTGTGTGATATCTTTCACTTAGCACAGTGTTTCCAAGGTTCACCTATGCTGTACACTGTCAGGACATCCTTCTGTTCTATGGTTAGTACTGCTCCAAGTTGGGTCAAATATATGCAGAAGTAGAACTCTCAGATCTTCTGCCCATTCTGTTTAATGAAGAAATAACTGTTACACTTTTTTAAAGTCTCTTTTTTAATGTAGTGCAGGCTAGATTCTAACTCACTGTGTAGGTCAGGCTGACCTCAAATTCATGATCCTCCCTTCATGATCTTCCTGTCTCAGCCTCTTGAGCATTAGCATGATAGTCATGGTAACAATATTTATGAACAGTACATAAAGATCTAAATAGCTTCATCTGGGGCCAGGGAGATAGCTCAGTACAATAAGTGCTTCCCTGGCAAGCGAAAGGTCCTGAGTTCAATCCCCGGTACCACCAAAAAAAAAAAGAAAGAAAAAGTGCTAAATAGCTTCATCTATCATCTATTTCTTTGAATACCTTCATAATATTCCATCATATATATGATGAAATATTATGAAGACATTCAAAGAAATATATATCTTGTTCATGTCTGTGTTCTTAGGACCTAGCACAATCAGTTGTGACTTATTTCAGGTTTACTGAATTAATTATTGTCAAGTGAAACCTTGTTATCCTTAATCTTGTAACTTATACCATAAGTTTACACCACATGGTTATTGTTCTGATTCTCTATATATGATCTCACTCCTTCATTAAATCACCAAGATCTAAGGAAAGAGATAAAAATGCCTCCCAATTTTAGTGTATGTGCTGCTAAAGCGAGCACTCTGAATGCCTTCCAAGGGCAAAGAACTTGGTTGCCTATGAGACAGTTACCAAAACCTGGCTGTGCATTAGACTCATTGGGAAGCTGCATTTCTGAAAGCTATTTCCCTTTACCTCATTAAATGAAACCTTCAGACTATAAGATAATCTGTATTTTCATCAAACTTCCCTGGTAACCTGTAAGTACCCAGCCTAGCACCTAAGAACTGTGTTGGGGGTTGCTAGACATGAAAGGCTATCATTGCGTCTCAGTTACTCTTTTCTCATTGCTGGGACAAATACCTTGACACCCAAAATGAGGAAGGAAATATTTTTTAGCTCACAGTCAGTGGAGGTTTCAGTCCATACTCAACTGACTCTAAGGCAGAGTGGCACATGGCAGAGAGCTTGATGGGAAAATCTTACAGGCTAGGCAGCCCTCCTTGTACTTTTGCACTCTTATTAAGTCCCTACTATGTTTTCTGGTGAATTAACAATGAGGTTAAGGGCCATTTTGTCTTTCATATTAGGAAAAGCTAAAGATAGAAAAGAAAAATAATTCTGGCACGAAAGGTGGGCCAAACTGCGAAGTTGCAAATTGGACTGTTCTGTGAGTTTTAATGATCTGAACAGCCCACCTGACCTCTTGCGGTACAGTTCCCTCATCTTTATCAAGTGTAGGGCCTACATTTTTTCTTTTCTTTCTTTTTTTAATTTTATTTATTTATTTATTTGTTTGCTTGTTGTGTTTGTTTGTTTCTTTTTTATTTATTCATTTTGTGGCTGGCTCAGCCTGCCCTGGTGGTGGCGCTGGCGCAGCATGTGGTGCCGGGGATCGAACTGCAGTCCCCGCAGTTGCCTGAGCCCTCCAAGCAGGCGCTTTAGACCACTGAACCATCTCGCCGGCCCT
>PVKN010032745.1:0-12191 GCA_004027915.1 Capromys pilorides
AGCGTACTTTGCATTGCACTATTGAGACTAATTATAAACTCCTGAGAAAAAAAATTCTTATATGCTGAATGAACATTATAGACAACAGTTTCTTTTAATATATACAGCAAGTCATATGAACACCTATAACAAAATAACTCATTCTTTACTCCTGCAAATTCTGTCAATACAACTTTTTTCCACCTCATTAATAACCAATAACATGCTTATAAAATTACATACTTCAAAAACATTAGCCAAAACATAGAGTGACTGTTCACCTCTACAGGCAAAATGTATAGATTTTGGCTAAAAAGTTGATTCAGGGGCTAAGTTAGTCTGTTGAGTGCAAACATCGATGGCTATCCAGGTGCTATGGCTTCCTCAGCTGTAGATGTTCAGAGCTCCCAGTCACCCTCAGCATTTCTATATGAAGCAGTATGCATGATTTAACAGCACTTGACATTGCAGTAAGTTCACTGTACCATTCAAAGTGCTGCAATATACGTGACATGGACTGGTTTCTGAGGTAAATTGGCATAAATAAGCTGGATAGTTTTATAGGCCTATCCTAGATGATGACACTTGGCCAGAGAGAGCAAGAGCAATGCTAACAAAATTAGTTTCTGATGAATGGCTTGAGAAGGAATAAAGATATTATCTATGAAAACTACAAAATATGCTATGCAGGCCAATAACAAAATTTCACTTACATGTTCCTTTACATAAAACTATGCTTTAATAATTAATGCACATTTTATTCTAATTTTGCTGTGAACAGTTACTACTTAAGATGTTGTTATTCAGGTATTCTCAGCTCAACTCTATAGAAAAAGCAAGGGTGAGAACGATACACTCATTACTTACATTGAGTCTGTCTATAGCTACGGCCCCAAATATTTTGACAAAAACATGGCTGCAATATCTGAAGTTCTGTGCCACTTGTAATATGATTCCCACGCAGAGTTCATGGCTTATGTTGATGCCAGCCTGTACCTCTCCCTCCTCGAGGTCACAAGAAATGTAATTTGTATATTTTAATTAATCTAAACTTTAGCCCTGGGTAGAAGACTTTATTTTAAGCCCTATCAGTTCTACAGATAAATGTGTCCCATTGGTCTACAAGAAAAAGACTCATGTTGTTTGAAATTTCTTTTAGAAGACTTACCAAGTGCTTCTTTGTTCCAGAGCTGTCGATCACTTCTCGACATGCCTTGCCAAAAGCTTGCTTTCATTTAAATGTGCTGCTTTTGGATTCTTGGTGCCTTTCCAAGGAAAAAGACTTTGCTTCTATTGACAATGAATATGTAAAAAGTGAATCTTAAGTAGCAGTATCTTACACACTATCTATCTGGAGAAACAATTACATCTGAGAAAAGCTTCCACACTAAACACTGCATCAGTAGAATTACCAAATTTTTCTTTCCTTTAGCAAATACATCTGTGCTTTACTGACACTAATTTTTTTCAATTAGAAAAAATTTAACAAAAATGATTGTCCTTCTTTTTGGACAGACCTAGCATTAATATTTCATGTTGTAAAGTCAAAGTAATGTTATCCAGGTGTGGTGCCCTGTGCCTGTAATCCCAGCACTCGGGAAGCTGAGGCAGGAGGATTGCTGAGAATTCAAGCCCAAGATGATTTACGTAGTGAGTTTAAGGCCAGACTGAACTGCATAGCAAAGTCCTGCCTCAGAAAAAAGAAAAAGAAAAGAAAAAAATAATGTCATTATCTGCAAAGTATTCTAAGACCTAAAAGTATAACTGTGCAGGTCTTGCTAACGTTTTGTAGAAGAATGGCTTCATTTTGGTTCTTAGCGTGTACTTAAGAACTTCATGACCACCATTAAGAACTTCGTGACCACCGCTGCCTGGTCCTTGCTTGCTGGAGAGAATGTTTCCTATCCAAGGAAAACCACACACACGCACGCACGCACACACACACACCAGGCACACTGGGCAGACGCTGTTAATTCTGTTCTATATATAATTAGTAGCTGTAGCCCATGTATGGCATCCTTCTGAATGCTATAGAACTGAGTAAGGAAGGAAGAGAGAAACAGAAAGAAAAGCAGAAATGTTGGGTGGTGCCCCAGCCTAAAAAGTAATCTCAGAGTCGTACGTGGCCACACCTGCCTATAATCCTAGTGTGCTGAGAAGCTGAAGCAAAAGAATTTCTTTGAGAACTGCCTGAGCAAGTTTTCACTTTGTCTCAAAATTTTTAAAAACCGTAGAAAAGGACATTGGATGTAGCTCAGTCCAAATGTCGTGGCTTCACTCTCTAGTACCATTACATATTACGGTCATTATCATCTCAGGAAAAAACCATTAACTCCTGTAATGACTATTCCACACACAGGGCCAAGTGTATTTTACTTCCTAAACCATGAGCATGAGGAGATACAGCAACAAGGAAACATATAATAAGAATAATACTGTGATAATAGACATCATAATATAGTTATAATACATATTATATGTATAATATATTAAAATAAGAATGATTATAATATGTATTATAAGTATACTGTTATTATAATATAATTATAATACATATTACACATTTTATAATAAGTGTTACACGTTTAGTGCATGGCAGAAAGTTTTAAGTACTTAGTATTAAGTCAAATTTTCAGTGGTTCTACTCAGTACAAACTATATTATTCCATTTTAAGATGAAAGAAAAGCACAAAGTGATTAATTAACTTGTCAAAACCACATAGCTGTGGCTAAAACAACAATTAAAATTTAGGCAGCTTGGCTTCAAAACATGACTTGGCAATGCAGAGATCAAAACAAATCTCAGAAAAGAAAACAGAATTAAAATCTCTAAAGCCTCTATTGCTGATTCTTCTTTATGAAATAAGTCTTTTTTTTTTTTTTGTAAAAAGAAATGCACAAAAGTAAAATTTCTGAGTTTCTTCCTTTTTTTCTTAAGTATTTAATCACATGCCTACAGCTTCTTGAATTTCAGGTTGCAGTTTAAATGCGCTCAGCAGTGTACCAAGCGTTCTGCAGATGTTTGTTGTTTTACGTGTTGCTGATTTTTTTTTCTTTCACTGAGGAACTGACCGAGTGTTGTCCGAGCATTTCTAGTGGATGGTCAGGTTTGGGAATGTGCCGTAGCTTTCCTTCTGCATTTCTTCGCTCTGAGCTTCTTCCTCGTCTCAGGGCTTAACACCGCAAATGATGTGACAAAGACACAGGTGTGCAAGTAGACATGGCCCTGACAGTGCTACTAGGGTGGGAATTAGAATCACCAGTTATCTCCCTTCACCCTGGGTCACTGCCTTTTCTGTAAAAAGGATCAGTAAATCAGCTGGACCAGGACGATTGGGGTCCAAGAGGAACCCTGTGTGAAAAGGGAAGGGGACAGTGATTTATAAATGTGTTCTTTCAAAGAAGAGATTGTGTTAGGTCGTTGGCATAGTGAGATATCACAAATATAAAAGATTATTTTTCTCACTTTTTTTTAGCAGTCTTCAGAATCAGAAGGATGTTCAGCACTTTGCAAGTAGAACTGCAAATAGCCTGTGCTCTCAAATACATGGCAATATGGCTATAATATCAATATGGTAAGGGTCAGTGAGATAGCTCAGCACACTAAGCACCTTCTTAGGCAAGAGCAGGGACCAGGGTTTGATCCCCAGCACCACATACCATGCCAGCTCCAGCCCTGAGACAGCTGAATTGGCCACAAGTCCAGACATGGTGGCGCACGCCTGTAATCCCAGTGCTGGAGAGGCTGAAAACAGGAGGATCATTATGAGTCTGAGCTGCATAGTGGAACCCTGCATTGATACATTAAAAAAATCAATATGACAACCACAGGTGATGCCTGGGTTATTTATATTTCAATATTAAATTAAATTAAATTAAAATTCAAGTTCGTCAGTCATGGAGCCATTAATTTTAGCACCCTTTTCTCAAGCTCAGGTGGATGGCAGCTAGTTCCAGCTGGGAGTGTGGCTAACAGGTCCATGTGGAACCTCGTGTCCTGGGTTACAGGCCAACACACTAGCAATGCGAGCTTGAGCAATTTGAATTTGGCTACATCTGCAACACAGAGGTGACAACAATAGCGATTTTACATAGTTGCCAAAAAAATTCAATGAGGACTATCTAAGATACTTCGATCAGGTTATGGTACAAATTAAGAGTTAAATAAATTTTAGCAGTTAGTATCGGGGCCTGGCCACGTTTCTAGAGCTGCTAAATGACATTACAAAAGGATCAATTGCATACCCTGGGATTAAGATCAATAAAACAATAGCTTCTGTAACATTTTAATAACAATAACGCATGCCCACTCCCACACACGTACGTTATGTCAGTTTTCCGAAGGGATTCAGTACTATGAAACATTTTTAAAGTACAAGGCATGGAGCTGAACATGATTTACCTTACATTAAACAGACAGAACTGACATTCCAGATGAGCAGCATCACCCGGAGAGTGCAGTGGACGCACACAGGCCCAGACACAGAACACACCTCAGCCAAGAAGCCCGAAAGCTCGGGCTGAAGCGAAGTGTCTGCTTAGCTACAGTTACATCTACCTAGCTGCAGGACAAGTTTCAGAGTAGCATTTATGTACAATGTGAACTCGATCATTTTTCATGAGCAACAGAACATTCTGTAATGGTTGAAAAACACGCTACCACACACAGATATTTTAAAAGCCTACCATTGTTTTATTACAAGGCAAATACAATGATTAGGCCGTTCTAAGCATAAGATAAAGCCACAGAACGTTAGTGCGAGGACATAGGAGATGCTGGCGTAGAGGTGGGGCCCGGGTCTGCATTCATGGCTCTGATCTAACCTCGCCTAATTTATAACCCCAGTGAGTTGGAAAACTCTGTAATCCCTTTGTGCCTCCATTTCCCATGGCTCGAATGAAACAATAAAAAAACCTATGAATATCCACATGAATTTGGGAAGAAGCATACATTAATAGATGTTTTCTGTTTCTGTTACTCATAGAAGAGGTACATAAGTTGTCTTATATGTAAGCAAGGACATCTGAGGAGGCTGGGTGAGATTTAGCAGGATTCCCACAGCTCCATGCTTCCTTTCCTACCTTGCACAATTAGTCAGCTTGATTCTCATCAGTTATCTGCATTGCAGAAATTATCGTGGTGTAAAATATAATGTGAAATGCTGAAGTATTTCTGAAGTCCAGATCTGTTTACCAAACTTTTCTCTAAATTCTACACAATATATTCATGTGTATTGGTGCAGTGTTCAGGGAGTGGGAGATGCTGAGTTTTGTTGTTGTATTTCTTTTATGAATATATAAGCTGGGGAGATAGCTCAGGAGAATAAGCACTTGTCTCGCAAGCGCAATGTCCTGAGTTCAATCCCAGGAACTACCAAAAAAAGAAAAAAAAAGTGAGCTCTCTGTGAGGCAATTCTATAAATAGTTTCCAAAATGAGAAAAATAGAGAATATATGCTAAGGGAAGCTACTTAGAGAAACCTGAGTTAACCTGGTAATTGTATGCCATCTGTGGGAAGGAAATGAGACGGTGCACATAAAATGATTCAATAATTAAATATGTATTTATTAAACCGCTTGTGATAACTTCAGCCTGTGACGGCAGGATTCAAATCCGTCCTCACTGTGATTACCCTGGAGGCTTCCCTGAAAAGCGAATTATAGAGTCAGCTTCCTTGGTAGCCCTGAACAAGCTCCGCCCTGAAATCTTAAGAGAAGAAGAAGCTGTCTGTGACAACCACTGCACACTACTTAATCACACACAGGATGGCAGTGTCCGAAGGGGAGGGCGAATGTCACCCAAAGCTGACAACAAACAGAGGCAGTCAGCATAGTACCTGTGGGAGACGGCAGGTGATGTGATAGCGAGGCAGAAGGAAGGCTCCGCACAGCAGCTGGAGAGGAGAAAAGGTGCATTAATCAAATGAATTATGAGAGAGAAAAAAAGATGAAGTCAAGTTCCAGAGATGTGTTAACACACTCCTCACACTCACAAGCAGTCTGAGTGATTGAGATACATTCATGACCTGGCTTTTGGCTGTTCTTGGTAGCACTTAAGAGAAAAATTTCTGGATCTCATCTTGGGGAGAATAGAGAACTCAAGGGATGAGCTTAAGGAGTAATTCCACAGGTGGAAAAATGTAAGACTATTTTGACTTTGTTAACTTGAGTGACTTCCTTTAAAATTCATTTTTATATGTGAGATTTATTTTTTAAGTTCATGAATTAACTCTTCAGGTGTATGTTTTTATTTTGTCTTATAAATTAGGTGTTAAGAGTGATTTGGATCAAATAAAAGGACTGTAATAGTTTTAAAGGAAGGTCAGCGTTTCTTTTTCTGCTTTTCTCTTTTTGATTTGTAGGTTCCTCTGTAGGAATAACAGCCATAAAATATTTAAACTCAGTTTTAACCTTTTGTCCTGTTTCTTAAAACTAATTGGACTAACTGGACTAAGACCTGCACCCACAGATTCCCTGCTGTGTGATTCCTCACACGCTTCTCTTTATTCTCCACAGTCCAGTGCAGTTGTGTTGGGGTCAGGATCAAACACGGCTCAGGGGAAATCCCTTTGAAAAGTACTTTTAAGAAAAAGTCCCATGCAAACTACCATAGTTCTTTTTCTTCTTTCAACTTCAGTTCTTCTTTCTCAAAATTCTCAAAATTTTAGACAATAATTTTAGATAAGCCCTTTGGCCATTGGTTACTACATGGTATAAACTTAAATAATACCGTCTTACTGCACACTGAGAAAACAGGGCAGTGATCCAAAAGAAGACAAGGTTGTAAATTTTTATTTATTATTGACACGTAAATGAGAGATATTAAAAATGAATCTAATTATCCATGACATTGATTCTCTGTAATTAAAGTATAAAATAATATTGACCTTGAAATATTGTGTAAAGTTTAATATAATAGATATTGAAGATGGCAAATCAGCTTTATTCTAGGACTAAATTATTAAATATGCCATTTTAGCAAGACAGAATATCTTTTCAGCCATCTTTTTCAGCTAGTTCTACTGTCTGTCTTTGACTAATGACATTTGCTCAAATTAATGAAAATAGGGAAGAAACAGCTTGGAGGATCATGGCAGATATTGTTTTATATTTATGGGAAACAAGTAAGTGACTCATAATAAGATTGAAGATGCACACACAAAACACACAGACAAGACATACTGTTGCTGCTACAAAGAGGACACAATATGGATCAATATCTGCGTGCAGCATAGCTGAGACTACTAGGGTTGAAGTAGCAATTTTGGCCAACTTCAAACTGATTAAATTTCCATAAATAAATAGTGCATTTGCCTAACTTTGAAGATTTCTCATTAATTTTTGGTTAATTATTGTTATCAGAAAATATTTTCCCATATCTGCATATATTAACTAACTCTTCCAAATCTATACAGCAAGTATATATTTGGACTATTTTCCCAAAATTTACTCTGGCTAATTTCTCAAACAACTCTCTATAAACATGTTCTGCATACTGAAGGAGACCCCAGCTTTGGTGAACACTGAAGCATGCTGTTCAGGAGGATAAGCATGGAGCTTGATAGTTACTATTTACTGACGACTGAGATAAAGTGCATTTTTAAATAAAACTCCAGGAAGCAATTTGTAGGAAGTAATTTTTTTTTTTACTTTTTTTTATCAACAGGGGAAAAGGTGAATTTTTCTGGGAACTAGCTAGCTTAGATAAGACTAGCTTTGCCACTTCTGAATTATATGCTGAGGACGAAGGGGAAGAAAATGTGTTCTCTACTGAACCATAAGATGCCAGTAGTTCAATATGCCTTCAAGATTCAAAATTCCTTGTGGTATAGACTGCAAATTTAGAATATTGTCATCCTTTTTGTACTGGGAAAAATGTAGTGAGAGCATAAGCAATCTACATTCATGTTTATGAAGCTGAGAGACTGGAAATTCATGCCTGGCTGAATACATTAGAAAGATGTCTTTACTGGCTTCTCACTGACCTTTCAAAATACTGTATGATGCCATGAAGATTCAGAAACTTAAGTTTAATCAGGTAAATGACATATTGTTAAGTTAAGTAGAAAAATACAAATGTCTGTGTGATACGTTGTTCTTAGCTTGATCTGATTAATACTACTGTTCTGATGCCAGGAGTAGGAAACTGCAGTTTTGTTTGAATAGCTTTAATGTGTATCTGTACACCAAAAAGCGTGTTTCTCCTCTACTCATGAACTCAGTCTGAAGCAATTTTGAAAGAAAATGCAAATGTGAAGAAAATTTGACCATATAATAACTTGTCTAATTTTCATCTCTTGTTACACGCTTTAAACTGTAATAGTTTTAAAATGAGGCAGCAAGGATCATCTTTAATCAGACCTCCACCTACAGGAAATAAAGAAAAATGTAGCATTTTGATAATTTTAAGCTTTGTTTCATCTCATCTATATATTTTTTAAAGGATTAGAAGGGAATTCTAGCCTTTAGCACAATTTTGAGAGCAAATATTTTTTGTGCTTGTTAAAAATAACCGCCAATCTTTTTTCTTCTTGTTAAATTTGCTAAAAATGTATGTATTTCCTTATATGACAACACTAGGGTACTTTCCTGAACTTACACAGAAATCAAGCCCATCATCTTTCTGTGGGTTCTTATAACACATATAACATCCCTCAATTAACTATTATGGTCAAAATAAGTCAAGCTGAATAGCATACAATAGGTTCCATTCACAAGGGCAGCCACAAGGTTATGATTTGGTAGAAGGCGTGGGGTTTATAGTTAGATTATTCATAAAAGCAATTAAATAGAAAGATAACAAATGCATTAAGCCATTTTATAGGAAGATATTAAAGAACTGGGTTGCTATAGGAAAGTGCATCAAATAGCTTTTCATTCAGTATATCAATAGAAATAATGGGCACTGTTCTTGGAACTTGGTCTGCTTTTAAAATTGGACATGGATCTTTTATTACTGATATTTGGCTTCTTTCCAGACATGCAAATGTTTAGTGTAGTATTCTGAATTACAAGCAAAGAAGTAATAACTTTGATAGATTTCTAGGCTTTGAAACCATCTCCTCCTGCTTGTTCCTTGCTTGCAATTAGGACATGTTTTAATGTTTACTACATTTAAAATCAGATGGTCTACACCAGCCATATGCAGAAATACTGCAGCTATCAACAGCAAAAAGTGTAGGTGCATGAACCGACGATGGATAATTGATTTATTTTCAATTTAAGAATGGGTGTCCCTGTTTTTCGCTGGTTGACATCTAACTTGCAGCCCTCCCACCTCAGCTGCTCAGCAGTATGAGTATAACCACGCACAGTGCATCAAGCTTCTGCTAAAATATTTTTAACAGGAATGAGGGCGTGCGGATTACTCACAACAACTTTACGGTAGGTAGCCAAGATATGACATGATAAATTTATAAATGTGATTTCTTCACCTAAAATTAATGTCTGAGAGTATATACTGGGAAATTCAAAGATCGTACATGAACACCTGGATGACATGGCCTAAATATTTAAAAGTGCTATCCTCACACTATAACAACTTCTTAAAATCTACTTTATAATGACATTATTATATTTATTTATGTATTTATGTATTTATTTTTTGGTGGGCCTGGGGTTTGAACTCATAACCTTGCACTTACCAGACAGGCACTTGTGCCACGGAGCTATCTCCCCAGCCCCTATAATGATAGTATTTTAAATAAGTAGCAATGGTTATTTTACTGTAGTATCTCTGCATTTTAATCACTGTTTTAATTAGATTATATATGACTAAAATTGTACAGTTGGTGAAATTATCACGCCTTATAATTCTTATAGATTTCAAGAGACCAAATTTTTCAATCAGTAATAAGTTTTCTTATTAGAAACAGTAGTTATAGTTTATAAACTTTAATTTTTTGACATTTTTATGTTAAAATCCAGAGAATGTACTCTCTTACTGGACATAAGCTATATCTATCTTTCACCTTTAGTAATTTTTGGTCACGTAAAAACAAAATGAGTACACAAAAATCCCCTTTCAAGGTAATATAAATAATATTCATATTACTATTAGAATTAGGTATGTAAGGTCATTATTACTGAAATATAAATACAAGATATACTTAAATTTCCACTGGAAACTGACTTTCTCTCCTAGAAAAACCAAACAACAGCAAACTTAAAAGTTGATGCACTTAGTTTGTCCTGTGTCTTGAAATACGATAATTGCTCAGTGAATTTTGTACAAAGGAGACATAAAATTTCTCTCATTTGATAAACACATTTTGTATGAAACTTCAGATAACTCCTCTGTATCCGAGGAAAAGCTAACTCATATTGTGAATGTCAGAAAAGACAGGTAATTCTATTAAAGCACTAAAAGCAATGAATTATTCGTTGCAATGGACTTAATTTCTTGCAGCTCTTGCTTTTCAATTCAAAGAGCGCTGAAGATATTTTTCAAAAGGAACAACTATAGATTCGTTCAGAGAATGATTTCTTTATTTTGAATTTAATGTATAAGATCTTTCACTGGAAAAAGAGATTATAATGAACCCATATTGAGAAATACCTTGAAATATACCCCACATGAGTTCCATATGTTTATTATATTTCACAGTAGATAGTAATGCAAGAAAAGAGAGAACTGCATAGAATTATTTGGGGATTAAGTAATTCATAAGTAGGATAAATAGTACTTTAAAATGTTCTTTTCACGTAGAAGTCCCTTCTGTTTCACTGGTGCTCATGTTATCTATGTTCTCTTATAATGAAACCATGTTTCAAGGCTGGGAGGTGGCTCAGCCATCTAAGCACCTGCCTACCAAGCTCAGTGACCTTGGTTCAGTCCCTGGTACTGCAGGCCGTGCTTGTCCCAGGACCCTGGGTGTGCCGTGCCAGCCACTAAAACCAGGTGGGGTATCCCTGTACCAAATGAGTACATAAAAAAAAGATATAAAAAAATTTAAAGCCATTTTTCCTGGGGTATTTCCAGTCTTGGTTATGATTTGCCCCTAATTCCATCAGAAATTTAAACTAATATTAAAGAAAATCATGCAGAAAAGAAAACCTCGTGAATAGTCTGAAAAAATTGTTATTTGTAATTTTATTTGGGGAATACATAGATGCAAAATATGTGGTGTAAGATCATTTACAACCCTGATTTATGCAGAAGTGTGTATGCTGTAAAAAGAAGTGGGCTATTTAAATTTTACGGCAAAAATGTAGCTAGAGCGAGCAAAACACACACACACACACACACAGAGGGAAAAAAAGAAAGCATAGCTATGAACAATGTTTGAATGTTAATAAAGAAAAACACACATTGATACATTTAACTTATTATAAAAATTTGGCAAAAATAAGTACATGTGACATATTCAGTGGCTTATATACAAAGTCACTTGATATCACTAATGTGGCACTAGCCTCAAAAGGCAAACACATTTTGAAATTACTTGTCTCTGTAGGTTCTTTATTATAAAACACTTACATAATGCATCCATTAAGACTTTAGGGAGGAAAACAGTAGCAAGAATATACAAGAAAATAAATGAAAGCAGATGGAACAAGTAGGGAAGAGACACCAGAAGGAGGGAAAGATGGGAAGGGGAAAAGGTGAGAAGATTGGACTGAAGAGGAAGGGAAGGCGAGCTGGCCCAGCCCCTGAGGCCCACTGAGCAGACCACCAAGACTGGATGTGGTGGCGCGCACCGGTAACCCCAGCACTGGGGACGCTGAGAACAGGAGGGTCAGTAGGAGTCCAAGCAGTGTAGTGAGTGCCCGCACAAGATAAAATTTAAAAAAGGAAAGAATTAAAGAGAAGTTCACAGAGATGAAAAGAGAACTGCATGAGTTAGAAAATCACTCATATCCTTCCTTTCCACACTTGTATAATTTCACACTGATTTGTACCTTTAAAAAACTTCATGCAAAAATATTAAATTTGAATTGACCTTTTCCTATCATTTCTTAGTGATTTAGAAAAAGATGCAAAATTTGAGATTGTGGGTTTCTTAAAGAATTGTAATATAGTTTCTTAACTTATGTCAAAGAAAAATTACTTGCTAGAATTGGAATAGTACATAGTTTTCTGGTAAAAGTCACTTGAAAGAGGGCTCTGGCCCTCTGGCTGGAGTTTCATTTCTTGCACAGATTGTATCACATTGCCTGGTAAATATTGGTTCATTTATTGCTGTGGTGTTTTTTTTTTTTTTTTTTTTTTTT
>PVKN010032746.1:0-12185 GCA_004027915.1 Capromys pilorides
AAAATTTAAAAAAAAAAAAAAAAGATGGGGGGAGGCGGGAAGCAACGAACTAGCCAGAGATGCTAGCCAGAGTTTTTAAAATTCCATACCCGGGGCCAGGGAGATAGCTCCATGGCACAAGTGCCTGCCTGACAAGTGCAAAGTCATGAGTTTAAACCCTGGTATTGCCAAAAAAAAAGAAAAAAGAAAAAAATGTATCATATATTATGGGGCCGGCGAGATGGCTCAGTGGTCTAAAGCGCCTGCTTAGGCAAGCTTAGGCAGCCACAGGGACTGTGGTTCAATGCCCGGCACCACATGCTGCACCAGCCCCACCCTCAGGGCAGGCTGAGCCAGCCAGAACACAAATAAATAAATAAATAAATGAGGTTTAAAAAAATAAAAAACTAAAAATAAAAAAACTTAAAAAAAAAAATAAAAATAAAATAAAATTCTATACCCAAGATGCCTGCCTCATTCCCTCCATCCACTCATTCAGCAGCTCCCACCCCAGTACTGGGGGTTGAATTTGGGACCTTCTGCTTGCTAGACAAGCACTTATGCTGCTGAGCTATATCCCTCGCCCAGCTACTTAGGTTTTTTTGTATTTTGAGCCAGAGTCTTGCTAAGTCACTACTCAGGCTGGACTTCTTGCCTCAGCTTCCTAGAGTGCCGGAACAATGGGCACACACCGTGACATCCAGCAAGAAGGCCTCAACTTTTAAAAAAAATTTTACTTATTTAGTGTTGTCTTTTTCAGACAGGGTCTCGCTGTGCTGTTCAGGCTGACCTGGAGCTCACTTTGTAGCCTAGGAGCTCACTTTGAACTCCCAAAGACAAGACCCACCTGCCTCAGCCTTCCCAGTGCTGGGATTACAGGGGTGTGCTACCATGGCCAGCTAAGAGCTAATATCTATCTATTATCTATCTATCTATCTATCTATCTATCTATCTATCATCTATTTTGCAGTACGGGGATTGAACTTAGGACCTTGCACTTGCCACGCAAACACTTATTCTACTGAGCTATCTCCCCAGCCCTAAAAACTAGTGTTTAAACTGAAATTAAATAATCACTGGGGCCAGTAGCGGGACAACAACATGATGGAAAAGCGTTCCAGATCAGACTGCAGCCAGCACAAAGGCCCTGGGGCTGCAGGCAGGAGTAGCTGAAAAGGACACAGCCAGTGCTGCCCCATGGAGGTGAGGAGAGTGGGGAGGACAAGGAGCTGGGAGGCCCGCAAACACCACCCTTGCAAGCTGGGTCAGGGGCGAGAAGCATTTGTAAGACTGCTGAGAAGGCAGAAGCAGGCTCTGCAGCAGGGCAACCTAGTCAAGGCCCAGGGTGAAGCAGAGAGACCCAGGAAGCTGCAGGATGCGCGGGGACAGTTATCTTGCTTGTGGGGATTTTACAATCAGTCCTTTGTCTCTCGTGAAGGCCCAGAATGCAACTTTGTTTCCAGGGCTGCCTGAGTCCCCTGTGGGAATCGACAAACGCTCACTGAGTAAATGCACACTGGAAGGCTGGAGCCAGGTCCTGGCAGGGTTCCCCTGCGGTATCCAGGGAGGCAGCCTGAATCCAGGCCGCCAGGGAAAGGACGCTGGCAGGCCCGGGCTCAGGAGACTTCTATCTGTTGTGAGTTTTCCTCTGTACAATGAATGGGCCGTATTGGGCTTGGTGGTGCATACCTGTCATCCCAGAACTTGGGAGAGGCTTAGGCAGGAGGATCGCTGCAAGTTTGAGGCCAGCCTAGTGAGGTTCAAACCAGTCTGGACTACACAGTGAGACCCCATCTCAATAAACTAAAACAAAACCAAACCTTGAGTGGGGTAGACAATTGGAGGGAGATGAAGCCAAGGGAATGGTCATGGGCTTTTCAGATTTTTGTTGTTGTAGTTGTTTAGTTTAGTTCTGTTTTTCTTTTAGACAAGATCCAGGCTGGCCTTGCTTTGCAGAGATGCTCCTGCCTTAGTCTGAGTGGGAGGATGACAGGCATGGGCCACCATCCCTAGCAAGGCGTTGGGCTTTTTTTCTGAATGAGGAAAGAACTCTATGGATTCCAGGCAGAGGAGGGATGTTCTGTCACTCTGGTGCCCCTGGCCCTTTGAGCTGTTGTGGGGAAAACAGGCCAGGGTGGGGGGTGGGGAGGCACACAAGGTTGGTAGGCCAGAAAGGAAGTGATTGTGCTGTCCAGGTCAGTGTGGTGGGATGGCCCGGAGGGTACAGAAAGCTGAGAGGCCAGTGGATCCACTTGCTGGCCTTCTCCTCTTCTTTTCTTTTTTTTTTTGTGGTACTGGGGATTGAACTCAGAAGCCTGTGCTTGCCAGGCAAGCGTTTATTCTACTGAGCTATCTCCCCAGCCCCTCCTTCTCCTCCTCCTCCTTTCTCCCCACCTCTTCTTTTCACTGTTAAAAATCCCCCAAGGTGGGGGCCGGGGAGATAGCTCTGTGGCACAAGTGCCTGCCTGGCAAGTACAAGGTCATGAGTTAAAATCCCAGTCCCACCAAAAAACAAAACGAACAAGTAAAATCCCCCAAGGAGATGCTCAGAAACAAGATACCAGCTTGGTCTTTAGGACAACAGAAACCACGAGGTGTCGTATAGATGCCCAATGCTGCCGGGAGGTCCCAGGGACTCTAGCTTCGTTCTCTTACTGGGCTCCTGATTAAGTAAGTGACCCACGAGCACCCACAAACCAAGCTGCATGCTCCAGAACTCTACCCTCACAGAGAAATTCTGCAGAAATCTGTACACAGGCTAGCACACTGGTGTGCATATATGGAGCACCAAATGTATACAGCAGCCTGGAAAAAGAGGCTGGGTTCCATTTCACTGTACGGGGGAGAGGACCTGAACCTTGGTAGCCACAGGGATCCAAGAACAGGTCAGAGGCCAGGTTGGGATTCAAACTCCTTTCTTTTATTTGAGACAGGATCCCAGGGCTGCGGATACAGCTCAGTGGTACAGGCCTGCCTGGTAAGTCCAAGGTTTTGAGTTCAATTGCTGGCACCAGGAAAAAAGAAAGAAAGAATGAAAGAATGAAAGAAAGAAAGAAAGAAAGAAAGAAAGAAAGAAAGACTGAGCATTGTGTTGTATGCCTGTAATCTGAGCACTCAGGAGGCTGAGGTAGGAAGATTGCTGTGAGTTCCAGGGCAGCTTGAGCGACACAGTGAGGCTATAGCTAGCCTGAACTATACAGACAGGGTCGCACTATGTAGCCCAGGCTGGCCTCACATTCACTATGTGGCCCAGGTTGGCCTTACACTCGAGGCAATTCTGTCTCAGCCTCCACAGTGCTGGGGTTACGAGTATGTGCCCACCTCAAGCCCCTTTTAATAACAGTAATAGCATTCATATTCACAGTGACAGCTGCTAACATTTATGGAGGCTTACTGTTTTTAGCACTTGACATCACCAGTCTCATTTAATTTTACCAACACCAGAGAAAAGGATAAATCCTTCCCACTTACGAAGTGCGCCTGGGCACTTGGGACTCCTCTCACACACGGTCCTCTGAGAGCTTGTGGCCAGGCACAGGGGTGACTTTGGTAGCAGGGTTTTGTTGGGGTGGGGGGTGGGGGAGTGATCCAGGTGGGCTGAGCCTGCGGGTAAGGCATGGGGGATGATTTCCTGCTTTTGCTTTGTTCTTTTTTTTTTGTGAGACAGGGTCACCATGCTGGTTTCAAACTCACCCCACTCTCCTGCCTCAGTCAAGTACTGGGACGATAGGTTTGCGCCACCATACCCGGCTGCTTTGGCTTGAGGGGTCCCGCAGTCCACAGGCCTCTGCACCTCGGCTCCCGCTGGTTGATCTTCCCGCGGGTTACCCAGCTGGGTGCACGCTCACCCCCCCCGCGGAGCCAGGCGCGTGGCGCGTGGCCCGGGCTGGGCGGGGACCCTGCGGGCAGGACCCTGCAGCCCCGGGGGCCGCCGGGAGCCCCGCTTTGGCCCCGCCCACTCCCCAGGCGCCGACCTCGTGCTCACGTGACCCCCGGCGGCCGCTCGTCCGGAGGGCGCGGCGCCGACGCGGGCCTGGCCGGGCGGGGCGGAGCGAGCAGGCCGGAGCCGCCGCGCGGAGCGTCGCCGCCGGGGTCGCCCGGGTTGCGGGGGTCTCCGCCCGCCCCGCCCATCCTCCGTCCGCGCACGCGTGCTCGCCCGCCCCTCCCTGCGCGGGGACCCCGGCGGGCGCGGCGCGGACATGGCCAGCGACGCCGTGCAGGTAGGCGCACCTGCGTTCCCTCCGCGGCGATGGCTACGCGACGCCACGGGGCCGAGGGCGGGGGCGGAGAGAGGAGGTGGCCCCGCACGGCCCCGCGCACCCCAGCCTGAGCGTTGAGGCGCGGGGAGCCTCGTGGGCGCGGCCGCTGTGCACCCCAGGACCCTCGCATCCCTTCCCCGCGACTCAGCCTCACCTGCACAGGTGCTCCTTGCACCACCCTGCACCCCGCCTGCGGGCAGACGCCTCCCAGCTAGGCACCTGTTGGCGGAAGTGCCCGAGTCATCTCATTAGGCTCAGAAACTGGGGACCTTTGCACCCATCCTTCCAGCTGCACAGGCTGCCAGGTGGTACCTGCTTCCAGGTGCGGACTCTCTCACTCACCAGGGTAGGGATGCTCCTGTCCCTGGAATCCTGTTCCTATCCCTGCGCACCAGAGGGGCAGGCCTGGGTCATCCTCCACTCTACCTGTGGCTCACCCAGTGCTACCTGGGGGCATCAACCTTCTGTGCAGAACAGGCCAGAGGAACCTCCTCCCACTCCTTTTGGTTCCTTGATCCAGACCTGAGACGCAGGGCTGGTGCTTCCTGTGTGAGCACCCCTCCATCTAGTCCATTGTCCTGTGGTTGCTGTGTAACCATGTTCTCATCTCCTTCCGCACCTGCCCCATCCCCTCTGTGTCCCTGTTCCCAGTCCCGCTGATGGCCTGCCAGCCTTGTGGAGGAGCTGGGCGTATCTGGTGTTGCCGATCACACAAGGTCAGACCTTGGGGCCGGGATGGGCCAGAGTTCCTGCCTCCACCCACGTCTAGGGACAGCTGTGTGGGACCCCTGGCGCCTGCATGCGCTTGGCGTGAAGCACGCCTGCCCCCATGGAGGCTGCGATCCCCGGAATGAGGCTGGATCCATGCCCCATCCCCTTCCCATCTCATGCCCTCTTAATTGCCCAGTCCTGTTGACCCCTTCCCTGTGGTTGCTTGGGCCTGCCGCCCTGTCCCTCTATCCCAGTGTGTCTGTTCTGTGTCCTGTAAGTGGATGTCTGGAAAAGCCCAAGGCAGTACTATCCCTGGACAAGGGGGGCTAGGTCTCTGGCAGCCCTTCTGAAGAGTTTCCTGTAGGTGGACACCCTGGGTCCAGTGTCCTCTCATCTACAATGGGAGATGGAGATACAGAGATTCTCTAAGGCTATGCCAGGCCTAATTCCTGAGTTTGCCCTTTTGGCCCTCAGGTGACCCCTTGTCCCTGGGTAGAAGTGAGTCACCACAGGGAGGAGGACCCAGGAGGCCCAGCCTCCCTCCCTGCTTTCCATATTCTGAGCCTCTGCTGCTTCAGAGCTGGGGTTGAGGGAGGTCACCCCTCCTCCTAGGCCTTCCCTGTTTGAGCTGGCCATGCTCCTGGCTGTGTGCTGGCTCTGCCTGTTGGGGACAGGGTGGGGCTGGCAGTGTGGTGGCAAGTGGGGCCTGCATGGGCCAGGGTGGGATTAGGTGAGCCTGGGTTTCAACTCTTCACTCTCTGGGCTGGGAGGCGAGGCTGCTGTGACATCTTTAGTGGTCCCCAGCCCATGTGTGATCCTGGGTTCTGCCCAGCACCTGGCAGCCTTTACGTGGCCCACATGGGGGCTGGATTTTGCGCTGTGTTGTGATCTTTAACTGGTACTGTAGGTAGGATGTTGTGCACCATTCAGGGGATCTGTGTTATAGATGCCATCTCTACACCACCAACCACAGCCACCTGCCCTCAGGACTGGGGACAAAATCTCCACCTATGGAGAGGGACTACTGTAGATTTTTGAGGGTTTCCTCATGTATACAGTAGGAGGGAGGAGGGCCAGTGAGAGAGCTCAGCGGACTAACCACCTGCAAGGGCAGGGACCAGGGTTCCATTCCTACAGAGTCTGCGTGTGATGGTGGCGCCCTGAGGTGAGGGGGGAGGTGGCCCTGGGGCTCACCTTGGGGACAGCTGTTCATGAGGTTAGGCAGGAGCATGAGGATCTCTCAGCTCTCAGCCTGGTTGGGATTCTCAGCATGCCTCTGTGTGTGTGTGTGTGGGGGGCACTGACAATTGAACCTAGGAGCTTCAAACTGAGCTACATCCCTAACTTTTTCTTTTCTTTTTTTTTTTTTTTGTATTTTAGGGAAGGGTCTACAGGGTGTTCAGGGTCTCACTACTAGATCGGACTCGTAGCGATCTGCCTGTTTACAGCCTCCCAAGAGCTGGGATTGCAGGCATACACTACCACACAGTCTCAATTGCCATCTCAGTGCACCCCGGCAGGGGGGAGGGGGCACAACAGGCCCAAGCATCGGACCCCCGACCCCTGCCCTGTCCCTAACTTTTTAAAACTAATTTTTGAGACAGAATCTCCTTATGCTGCTCAGAGTAGGCTTGAAATTGTGATGTTCGTGCCTCAGCCTCCCAAATGCTAGGATTATGGGTGCGTACCACCACTCCCTGTGGAATACAATTTTTTGAAATCTTGGCCCCACCTCATGTAGGCCCTGGGATCTTGGGGCAGGTTATGCCGCTGCTCTGGGTCTTTCTTTTCTCTTTTTCTCCCCCTTGTGATACTGGTGTCTGACCTAGGGCCTTGTACGTGCTAGGCAAGAGCCTACTACCATTGAGCCATGTGCCTGGCCAGGTCTCATTGTGTTGAAAATGGGTTGATACTAGTGCACGTGTGATGTGACCTGGGGGAGGTTTGCAGTAATTGCCTTTCTTTTTTTGTCTTTTTGAGACAGGGTCTCCCTATGCAGTTCAGGCTGGCCTTGAGCTCACTTTTGCAGCCCAGGCTGGTCTCAAACTCCCACCAATCCTCCTGCCTCAGCCTCTCAAGTGCTGGGATTACAGGCATGAGCCACCATGCCCAGCAGTAATTGCCATTATTATTATTATTATTATTATTTTTGCTGTGTTGGGCTGGAACCCTTGTACATGGTGACTGAGTGTACTGCCTGTGAGCTGCACCCTGCCCTGTAATACTGTTAATAGTTGAGTCCTAGTGCGTTTGGCAGGCAGTGGTTTGTGTGCTGTTTGGGGGCCGTTGTTGTCCCCAGCCCCAGTGCTGTCGCAGTGCAGTGTTTGCCCCGGGGCCCTAGGCTGTGGTTGCACAGTGGCTGTCTGGACAGGAGGAAGCAGGAAGTCAGAAGGCCACTGGCAGGAAGTGGGCCTGGCCTCTGCAAAACTGGCCATTCCGTCCTGGAGGGGAAGTTGGGGACTGGGAGGGGGTGGTCCTTGGGAATGTGTTCAGGTAGCAGTAGGGCTGAAGGCTCATGGAGTGCAGGTATGCTATGGAGCTCTAGCTGTGCACATGGGTGTGAGCAGGGGTGTGTAGGTGTGCATCATACAGATTCTAAAGTGATGTGTAGGCGCACTCATGGGTACTTGTGTATAAGCGTGTGTTCAGGTGAACATGCGGATGTGCCCAGGAATGAGCCCATGGCATGAAGTCACTCCCTTCAGTCCATGTACCCATGTGGAACCTGTTTGCCACTCTCATCTGAAACTGTACTCCCTGTCACCTCCTGGGGACAGGAGCGAGGGCTATTCCTGAGCTGCCTCTAGGAGAGAAAAGGAGGCAGCCTGGAAGGATTGGAGAAGAGGTCCTCTAACAGCTCCTGAGCTGGCCCGCCAGGCGCGCAGGGGGTGCTGGGAGCTGGCAGGAAAGAGGAAGTGGCGGCCCAGTCGCCCTGGCAGGGCTGAGGTCCAGGAAGAGGGTGGGACTCTCAGCAGGGGCCCAGGATGGCGGAGGCTGATCCCCCTCCGGAGCTGGAGCTGGAGGTGGGGGCTGGGTCTCTTTGGGGTGGACAGAAGGGGGACCCCTCATGCACAGAGAGGCCCCAGCCTATAGAGCTCTCTGGGTTTGAGACTAGGATAGGAGATTGGGTACCGGCGTCAGAGCTGCCTGGGTGGAGGGTGAAAATATCTGGGCCCTTGGGGCTCCCAGGTTGGGGAGATAGAGGAAGGAAACAGGACTCTGTTCCTTGGGGTCCCAAGTCTTTTAAAAGGTGAGGGGCTGTGGGGCCTGCTCTTGGGATCTCCTATTTTGCGGGTACAATAAGGACAAAGGTAGCTTGTCTCTAAGAACTGCAAAGAGAAGACAGAGCCTCTCCCTGGCATCTTCTGGTTGAGGGTTGCACCAAAGGAAAGAAAGAAGGGACCTTTCCCTTAAGATCTCCTAGGTTAGTTGAGTGCACTGTCCCACACCTGTAATCCCAGAACTCTGGAGGCTGAGGCAAGAGAATTGCTATGAGTTTGGGGTCAGCCTGGGCTACACAGCAAGTCTCCAAAAAAAAAAAAAAAAAAGCCTGAGGATTTAGCTCAGTGTAAAGGCCCTGGAATCAATTGCCAGTACCAGAAAATAATAACTATTTTGGGGGTATAACAGAGGAAAAATAGAACCTTTCCCTGAGCCTCATTAGTTTGGGTGGCAGCAGATAGGAAAAGGAATTGTTCTTCAGAACTTCTGGTGTCGGGAACAGAGGGAGCAGTCGGTTCTGTCCCTCAAAACCCCACTCTCCCTGGGACATGTGGGGAGATGGGGCTGGACCTGTGGGGTCTCTCGTTCTTGGTTGTAGCCTAGTTTTTGTCATCTCAGTTTTGGAGGAGTCAGAGAGCAGGCGCATCTCACCTGTTGTGGGATTCACAGGGTCCGAAGAGGCCTTAGCCTGGCTTCTGGTGCAGTGTGGAGCCGGGCAAGCTTGGCTGCCCTGGGAGGGGCGGCTGCTACCTGGCCTTCACCTCTGACCAGCCTGTGATCTCGCAGAGCGAGCCCTGGTCCCTGTTGGAGCACCTGGGTCTGGCAGGCGCAGACCTGGCGGCGCCCGGGGTGCAGCAGCAGCTGGAGTTGGAACGGGAACGGCTGCGGCGTGAGATCCGCAAGGAGCTGAAGCTGAAGGAGGGTGCGGAGAACCTGCGGCGCGCAGCCACCGACCTGGGCCGAGGCCGGGGCCCCGTGGAGCTGCTGCTGCGTGGCTCTGCGCGCCGCCTGGACCTGCTGCATCGCCAGCTACAGGAACTGCATGCGCATGTGGTGCTGCCTGAGCCCACTGCTGGCCAGGGTGAGCATGAGGGGCTGAGGGGGTCTCTCTGGGGGACATCCCGCAAAGACAATGGCAGAGCAACTCAGACGCACAGTCCATTGACACCCAGGCTCACACGTGGCCACACCCACATGGTCCTCCTCTAGCTTCTTGAGTTTTGGGGCGGTAGATGTGGACCACTGTGCTTCATTATTTATTTTATTTTTTTTGGTGGGACCAGGGTTCAAACTCATGACCTTGCACTTGCCAGGTAGGCACTTGTGCCACGGAGCTATCTCCCCTGCCCTTGTGTTTCATTATTTCTTAAACAGTTAAATTTTTTTAGAAGTATGTTTGCAGGACATAATGTTTACGTTTATCATAGGGAGTTTGTCCATGATTAGAACACAATACCATCGCAAAGTCACTCAGACACTGTCACACAATCCTGTGGTTACCCAGACATGGCCAGGCTCGCACACTGCCACCGGTGGCCTCAAGAGAAGACCATAACACTTAACGTCCAAAGGTGCATAGGGCTGGCCAGATAGATCAGTGGACCAAAGCGCCTGCTTAGGTAGCGATCAGGGGCCGGGGTTCAATCCCCAGCACCACAGCACCATGCTGGCCCTGCCCCCAGGTCACTCTGAGATGGTGACTGAGACTGGGGGTGGTGGCATATTCCTGTAATCCCAGCTCTTGGAAGGTTGAAAACAGGAGGATCACTACGAGTCTGATCTGTGTAGTGAGACCCTATAGACCCTGTACTAAATACATTTAAAAAAAGAGGTGTCACACCTTCACCCCAGTATCTAGAGTCACACAATCGCACCAACACACTGCACTCCAGAGCTCGAGCAGCCTCACATAACCCTGAGACACAGCCTTTCTCACACCTGGACCATACCCAAGTAACACGCTGTCACACGAAGGTCCACATAGTCATACCAGTGTCCATACAGATACACATACACACACACATTGTCGCTTGAAGGCACAGAGCACCATAGCTGTGCCATTTTGTACACAACACATAGCTACACACACCGCCTCATAAGTGCCCGAAATTCCAAGGCAGGTGCACCAGCACCTAACAATGGGCGCATGGTCCTGTTCCATGCCGTCATGCCTAACACCCCAGGACATACAAAGATACCTTACAAAATAAATCATTTTTGTAGTACTGGCAAGTGAATCAGGGCCCTTGCAGTGAACTGTATACCCAGTCCTTGTTAAAATTCTTCTGAGCCAGGTGTGGCAGCGTGTATCTGAAATCCCAACACTCGAGAGGCTGAGGTAGAAGGATTGTTGCAAGTTCATGACCAGCCTGGGCTGCAAAGTCAGCTCAAGGCCAGCCTGAACTGCATAGTGAGACCCTGTCTCAAAAAAAAAAAAAAAAAACAAACAAACAAACAAAAAAAACCACAAACACACAAAATTTTTTTGGAGACAGCATCTCAGACACTAAGTTGCCCAGGATGTTTTTTTTTTGTTGTTTGTTTGTGGAACCAGGAATCAAACTTATGACCTTGCACTTGCCAGGCAGGCACTTGTGCCCCTGGGATATCTTCCCGGCCCCCAGGTTGGTTTTATTGTTGTGTTTTGAGGAAGGGTCTCTAAGGTTTAAGGCCATCCAGGCTGGCCTTAAACTCACCACATGGGCCAAGATGACCTTGAACTTACACTTCTCCTTCTTTAGCTTCCTGAGTTTTAGGATTACACATGTGGGCCACCATGTTTCATTACTTTTTAAACATTTTAATGGCTTCTCATAGTACGTATTTGTAGGACAAAACGATTACATTTGTTGTAGGGAGTTTGTATATGTACTGAACGCGTCTTAGTTCTTTTTTGTGCTTTCAGTTAGTTTTTGATTTCAAATATTTTTTAGTTGTGGTTAAAAAAAAAAAGTCTTGCAGCATAAAATCTATCTTAAGTGTGGAGTTCAGTTAAATGTTTTTGTTTTTTTTTTGCTCTTCTCCAGATGTCCCCCAGTCCCCGGGTACAGGCAACTCTGCCTGCTCGGCCACCAACCTGAGCCGGGTGGCTGGCCTGGAGAAGCAGCTGGCCATCGAGCTGAAGGTCAAGCAGGGCGCAGAGAACATGATCCAGACCTACAGCAATGGCAGCACCAAGGTGGGTGGTGCAGGTACACGCTCGTGTGCACTCTGCATGCGTGCACACAGGCACTCAGGCAGACTCTGGCCGGGCGCTCATGCACACCCACCTGCATGTGTATACCCTATCTTAGTTTATTCTCTTGGGGGGCTTTTAGGGTTATGTATTTCTTAGTTTTTCTGTTGCTATGACTGAAGACCACAGCCTGGGAAATTTATAAAAAAAAGAAGTCAACAGGGAGGGGCATAGTTCAGTGGTGAGTGCTTGACTAGCATGGGTAGTCTCTGGGTTCCATCTCTAGCACTACAAAAAAAGACCATCTAGTTTCCAATTTTTTCTTTTCGATTGTTGTGTTTGTTTTGTCTTTTTGAGACAGGGTTTCACTATGTAGTTCAGGCTGGCCTTGAACTCACTTTGTAGCCAAGGATGGTTTTGAACTCAGAAATCCTGCCTCAGCCTCTTAAGTGCTGGGATTACAGGTATATGCTACCATCCTGGCCTGATTTTGGTGTTTTTTTTTGAAACAGGATTTTTCTTTGTAATTGAGGCTAGCCTTGGAGCTGGGCATGGTGGCACATGCCTGTAGTCCCAGCACTTGGGAGGCTGAAGCAGGAGGATCAGTGTGAGTTTGAGACCAGCGTGGGGTACAAAAGTGAGCTGAAGGCCAGCCTGAACTGCATTGCGAGACCCTGTCTCAAAAAGACCAAAAAAAAAAGCTAGCCTTGAACTCACTGTGTAGCCCAGGCTGGCCTTGAATTCACATCAGTTCTCCTGTCTCAGCCGCCAGAGTACTAAGACTGCAGGTGTGCTCTCCCTGCCAGGGACACCCCAGTTCAAAGGCACAGTGGTGCTGA
>PVKN010032748.1:0-12194 GCA_004027915.1 Capromys pilorides
TCATGGGAAACTTATCAATATTGAGGGTATACTGCACAATCTTTTGCATATAAGACATTGTTAAATAGATCCTAATTATTTAATAATCTCTCAATGTTGAGTTAGAACTTCAGTTAGTCATCATGAAAACATTTTTTCACTGAAAATTTGCAAAGAACAGATCATTACAGTAATATATTTATGCACCAAGTAGCTTTGTACCTGTAGTCTGCATGTAAACTCACAGTAGATGTATCTGCCATCTGCTTATATGCCCTTTAGCAGCTTTCTTTCTCTTTGTCTTCAAGGACAACTGTGAATGGGTCTTCAACATGGCAGCGCTCAATTGTTAAGTAACACCAATAGATTGCATGGGCCTGAATGAAATTCAGATCAAAATCCTATTTGTCCACCATTATGTTACTAAGGAGTCTTAAACTAGACTAAAATCACATATGAAGTGAGAGACAGGAGTAGCCTCAATGAATTGAGAGAAAAGTCATTTATGTATGGAAATTAGACATATATATATATTTTTTTGGGGGGGGGGCGTCTCAGCCTGCCCTGAGGGTGGGGCTGGTGCAGCATGTGGTGCTGGGGATCGAACCGCAGTCCCTGTGGATGCCTAAGCTTTCCTAATCAAGTGCTTTACACCACTGCACCATCTCGCTGGTCACCAGGAACTTAGAATTTTAAAGGGAAGATTAAGCAAGTTTAATGATTGAATTACCCTCAGCATTAGAAATGAATGGAAGAGAATTTTTTACCTAATTAAATTTTCAATTATATTCTACACTCATTGAGGGAAGTGCTCTACATTTGTTTCAGTTTTTATGGAGGTACCAGGAAATCTTGTTCAGAAAAGTAAAAAACAAAACAAAACAGAGCGATATATTTTATTGAATATGCTAGGGAACATCTTAATAAATAGTCAACAGAAATTCTTCATCTTAGTATTATACATGTGAAGACCAGTGGTGCTCCTTTGGGGATAAAATAAAAATATCACCAAGGATGCTTTTCTATCTGGACATTCTAGGTGATAATGTTTCCTTGTTTGATTTCCAGGAAAGTTTATCACATGCATTAGCGGGGCTGAGGTCTTGGTCTTCTGACTGTGAAACAGATGTTTGATGTCACTCCCATTTCTCATCCATCACCCCGCTCCCCTCCCTTCCTGTTTAAAACCAGACCCTGTGGTTGGAGTCCATTTTGAGCTTCACCTTTCTCTTTCCTTTTATTCCATCAACACTCTTCTCTCACCAATTATACTTAATCTTATGTTGTTGTGTTCTACCTTTCCGATTTTAATAAAACCACAAAAATCTTCTAGGATGATGTCTTCATTTTGATGTCAACAACCTAGTATCTTCACTTTTGTATGTGTTGTGGCATGTATCTAAATACCCTCTGCCCCCAAATCCTCACACAGTCATAGGTGGGGCTTTTTCAGAGGTGGCTGGATCTAGAGAATGTGATGAACTTAGAGCGTCATGCTAGGATTAGGGTGCTGGAGCTAAGGTGGGTGATTACTCAATAAGTCCACTGACTGATTTGGAACCATCCTAATCCCAGTAGACTTGGGTTAGAAAGAAGCTTGTCTTGTCTCTTATTTGCTTTGCTACCTTCAGCCCGTCATAAACTGATTGTCTTCTGCTATAATTTCCTGCCTTGGAGTCAGCCAGTTATGGACTTAAACCTGTAGAAGCTGTGAGCTAAATCAGGCTTTCTCCCTTTAACTTTGAGCTTTAGGGTATTGTCTCAGAAGTTATAGAAAAGTAAATGAGACAATCTGCAACTTTGATTTCTCTCAGGCTTTGCACAGCTGTACCACCTAGGAGTTTAGTTCCTGTAGACCAAAACCCTATCTACAACACCTTGTTTATCATCATTTCCAGGGTCTGGCTTTGTAATTCTGTCCCTGATTCTCTGGCCACTGTGGAATTTGGAAGCATCCCAACAGAGGGCACAGCAGTACTGTCATAAAACTTTAATCAGCATTTAGCACAGAGTCACTTCAGGATGCTATACAAAGTGCCCAGCATCCAAGGAAAGAATCCACCTTTTTTGGCAGCAGTAATAGACAAGGTGGGAGGCACCTCATGTCATGGTGAGGAGCAGGACTGCAATTAGACAGGGATGGAAGGGAGGTTGTCGTTCAGGGTATGTTCTACCTGCTTGCATGATTCTGATGGCAAATAGGTGAACGGGAAGCTTGGTCTGAGGAGGTCATTAGCTCAGACACCTGAGGACTGTGACAACTGAATAACACTATTAAGCATTCCTTTTGGAATAGCAGAGTTACTAGAGGAGGGTGAAAGCAGTAAAACTCAATGAGTTGTAACAACATAGTTCTTATGTAGGGATACTTTTGCTAAAGGTGAAAGTCTAAAGGACAACCAAAACTGTTTTATGGTGGACCTGCAGTGTGAGATGTGTCCAGGAATATAGCTGAGTAAAAACTAATTTCAGCTAAAGTTTAAGCATATTTATTGTATTAAAATACTCTCAGTGTAGTCTGTGGTGCTGTGCCAAAATAAAAGGTAAAATGAACTGATAAAATCAGTTTATCAAGCTCGAAGCATTGCTGTCAGATTAGAAGCAATTCATTAATGTGCTAATAAACCAGGAAGTTATCGATATTAGCCAACAGAGCACAAACACACCCCTACAGAGAGAGAGAGACAGAGACAGAGACAGAGACAGATACAGAGAGAGACATAGAGACAGAGAGATGCAGAGATCACAAAACATTCATTGATAAAAATTGGAGAATATCTACACAGAACTTGCTACCTGATAAATAAGCTGATGATCTCTAACTGATTGAAAGTAGTTAAGATAATATATTTGGATTTGATGTACGAAAGCTTTGTAATATTTCTCAGCTATTTGTGTAAATACAAAAGCCACAAAGAATTGAGAAATTATCACATGAGGGGGGAGGGAAAGAAGTTAGAAGAGTTAAGATGTGCTATGTATGTGTGCCAGTTCCCCATGACGGAAGTAATCATGACCTACAGCACACAGTCACTAATACAAATTCTGAAATTAAAATTAAAATAAGTTGTATTGAAAATTTCAATACAATTTAATGTTTACTGGAAATCACAAGACAAAGGTTATGAAGCCATTAATCATTGCTATCCCTCATATATGAGAAAATATTGTGAATAATTTAGAATTATTTTGGAAGTAAACAATCTGAACCAAGTGATTCAGTGTGTAATTATTCAGTAATTTGCTGATGAAAGTATGAGATTTTTGTTTCAAAAGAAGTATTTACTTGACAAATGCACCTACAATGCACTTGTTCTTTAATTTCTCAGTCTAGAAAACAGACTCAATTGGCTGAAAAATTTTTAACAGACACTTCCTTCCTGCATAAAGAAAGATGGAAATGAGTGTAACCATACAGTGTTATAAAAAAAATTACAAGCTGCAGAGCCAGAGTTCTTTAATTGGTGTCACTTAGGCTGGTGTTAGAGTTACTGAATTGTTCCTTTTTAAGGAGAAGAGAGCACAATAAATGATAAGCAAAATTCATTTCAGAATGAAAATATAGGAAATATTAACATTTTTAAACATTGTTCAAAACCATATGTGAGGGTTTAATATGTTTTGAAATGATTCTGCATTACAAAGTTTAATTCTTTTGACAATCATACATGGTATGGCTTGTGTCTAGATGTCCCCAGAAAGCCTCATGTGGTCATGAGAAGTGCGTGCCTCTCACAGGTGGCTGCATCTAGAATGTGACTGATGCATGGCCCAGTGGTGGGATTGTAGTGTGGGTGCTCCACCTTTCCCAGGGCAGGTAACTTGCACACAGTACAAGGCACAGATCAAAGCTTGTCCCCACTCTCTCTTACTGCTTTTGGTGTCTGGCACCACCCTGAATGGTGGCCCTTCCACCATGAGCCACCCTGACTTAAAGCCAGCAGATTAAGGGCTGAAATTGCTACAAACTGTGCTTTAAATAAATCTTTTCTTCTTTAACTTTGGGCGTCAGGTATTTTGTCTCAGCAACAAGAAATGTAACTAAGACGTAACTGCTAGAGATCAAACTAAAATAACGATAACTTTGTAACTCTACAAGATATATCCACGTGTACACACACACACACACACACACACACACACACACACACACACCCCGGCATTAAGACAAAGGGCTTATAGAAACAGAAGGGATGCATTATAATGTTCACTAAATCCATAACATTGATATTGCACCCATGTACTTAAAATTAGAGGAGCAAAACACAAAAAGTGAGTGTGATTTTTTTCATATGATGAAACACCAAGGACAACTTCTGAAAAAGAAATAAACTCAAGGGTTTTATAGGTAAATGAATAGAATTGAAGATCTTATTCCTAACCAAAATAAATCAGAATCACATGTGTAAACATTGTGCTGTCTCCTTAGTGAGAAATTGAAAAAGTAAATAAGATCCAAAAGGTACACTAGATATAGTGAAAGGCAAAGAAACTGCCTGTCACTGGGGGGAGGGGAGGGAACAAGAAGGAAGGAAAAGGGAAAAAAGCTCGGCATATATGCATAAGATAGCTAAGATAATTTTCCTAATAATTTCTATTAGTTCATTGAAAGGAACAGTTAATGCTTACATTGTTTGATCAGTTTTGCACACCTGTACATGAAAATCTGAGCAATTACTTTGAAAATAATAAATATTCAGCATAACAACCATTGTTAATTTGCTACCATCTTGTTTTGAAATTCTATATAAATTTTATTGAGAATTTTTTTGATCTCTTTAAAATATAAATATACATACCATATGATAATGAGCTTAATTTCAAAACCCATGTTTTCTTGAAAACTATTTCAATTAACTTTCTTTCTAGTGAAAAATAAAGGCAGGAGAGTCATGTCACTGTACAAGCATAAAAACTACTATATCTTTTCACCCTTGAGTGTGTATCAGTGTGGCGCATCAAGAAAACTAAACTATCGCATGCAGAGGAAATGCATCTAAGTTTCAAATCAATTACCTTGCAAAATTTCACTGCAAAACAAAACAAGAAAAAACTGGATGTATAGATAATTTAAGTCTTGGAGAACTTAGTCTTCATGTGAAGTTCTAAGTAGCATGAAAATAACTCCCATGAGAGAATAAGCACTAATTCTTAAAATGAGTATCTTAGCCATCATATTTGATGGCTTTGGACAAATTTGGAGGACAGTTCTTGAAAGAAAGCACTGATTTTCATATTAAGATTTGGAGAAGAGCCCATGGACATACCACAGGCATAAAGGATCACTTAGGCCCTTCAAAGCCAGGGATTCAAGCTACACAGCATCTTAAGGCTGCAGCCAGTCCTCCTTTATCTCTCAAAGTTTGATATGTGAACATGAAAGACTGGGTTTTGCTTTTATGTTTTTGCTATAAATCTTACACTGGGAGTAATTTTTCCAACCCCCCAAATAGAAAGAAACTTGATAAATGACAAAGACAAGCTCAAGATAAACATTTCTGCAGAAGTCAAAACTATGTCTTGTCTCCCCATTAGAACTTTTAGAAGAGTAGACGTCAGCAGATATTTCTAGAGAATGTTTAAGAATTCCATGGTAAGGGAAATCCGTATTTTGCATATCAGATGAAATTTAAAGAAACAACACTGAAATAAAAATAAAGCAAAAAAACTTGAAATAATATTCTCCGCATACCACCATCCCTATTTTCCTTTGAGATTCAAATAGCAAAAGCAAATCCCTTCAAGCATGCTACATGCTAAAGATGCAGCTAGGAGTGAAAAGTTGGAGTGAGGAGTTTTCTCTACTGGGCTAGTTGCACTGATGCAGTGGGAAGAGCAAACAAGAGGGCAATTCAGGGTCACCTATCAGCTTCTGCGCTTCTTGCTGACCTTCCAACCCAGAGTAGAGAAGAGGGATCTGGAGGGGAAGAGAAAGTATTGATGCATTCATTATTTAACCACTAGCATATAAGAAAGGGAGAAGGAAAGAAAGACGGAGAGCAGTAGAGACAGAGAAATAGACAGAATGAGACAGACAGAGCTGCATACACTGTAACTGGCATTAATTTTCTTACACTTGCAGGAACTAGAAAGTAAGACCTATGTATACTTGTGAAAAATAAGACCCCATATTTTCTACTAATATTTGGAAACTATGAATATTGTACCTGTTTTACCTGTGAAGAGATCTCAACGAATGTTCTTCATGTACTGTAAAGGTAACACCATTCTCTAATGATGATGCTGATAACTCACCCCTCACACTTTCACCAAGAAGGCCATGTAACAAACACACCTCACAAAGAGCAGAGCCTAGGAAGATTGCAGAAAGAGGAAAAGGAAGACTGGAGGAGCAAAAGGAAGCAAAAATGGAAATAGAAAAAGTTAAAAGCAGTGCCTTCCTGTGAGAATTTATTAAGCACGAGAGCAGACTAACTTTCAAGATGGTACAGATGTCATCTTTGCAGCCGTAAATGAAAAGGAAAAGGTATAAAAAAGTGAGGCAGGCTGAGCCTAGGTGGCAGTTGTCAGCCTTTTAGCAGGAAAGGGATTAAACTAGATGATTTCTCAAGTACAATCCAGAGCTATCTTTCCATCATTCAGTGGCTCTTTGATGTCAGAATGCAATTCAGAGCTTTTGAAGTATATTACAAAACCCGATATGACAAGCTGTCTCCAGGGCCACAAGCCAACAAAAAAATAAGTTTATGAAAAAAAAAAAGTGTCAAAGATGGCATTTGCTAAAGAAGCAAAAATTACCCAAAGAAGTAGTTCAAAGAGAATATGGTAGTGAGTGATACATCATGAAAGGAAGCAAATGTAAGATATTCAAGCAGAAAGAAGTTGAATGTGGAAGACAGATAGGAACAGTATCAGATACCTGGATTGTCTGTTTCGGGATGTAAATATGTAAGCATGCTTCAGGTATAAAACGGGAAAATAGAGATTTGACATGATGACCAGAGAAACTGATTGAACCAGAACGTTATTGGAAAAGGTTTTACTAAAGATGTCCAAAGTATTGGACACAATATACTCATAGAGAAAACAGTTGGAGTGCCCTCAGAGTTCCTGATGTTCCACACTGGGCCACATCCTGGTCTCTTACCCAGTGTGACTCTCTCCGACTTTTTAAAAGCCCTCTGGCCTCTGCCCTGTGTACTTTGCTGATTCTTCGTTGCACTAACAAGGATACAACAATAACAGTCTGAGCCTTCTTTTTGCCCAAGAGGTGCATTGAGTACCCCCAGCGATCTCCGAAAGCGCAAATTAACTCCCTTTATACACAGGGTAGTTTGGCTTCTCTTCAGAATATGTAGATGTCTAGAATGTGGGAATAAGCAAACAATAAGAAAGAAAAAGATAGAGCTTCAAACTAGGACCCTAACGGAATCTAAATTCAGGGAGTGGGACTCAGCGTACTGGCAAATCAAAGTTCAGATGTGGAAATGCATTTGATGAGCTGCTCTTTCCTGGCTCTGTTTTTCTGTGTCTGCTTTTCTGGATCCCCAGATACTTAGCTGATTATTAATGTGACCCTATAGATTCTCATTTCTCATCTTACATTTTGTCTGTTCTACCTCTTTGCACAGAACAATGCTCTTTTTCTTTGAATCAGGCATTCAGGTGTTTTGTTAGATCATATATTGGCAGAAGTGAAACTTAAGACAATCTATGTGTCTCAATCTGTAGTTTTAGATGAGGTCATCTAAATGACAGAACTGGGCCGGTGAGATAGCTCAGCAGACTAAGAGCCTGCTTTGGCAAGCTCTAGGACTGGGATTCAATCCCTGGTCCTGCAAGTCATACCAGCCCCGCTCCTGGGATGCACTGAGCTGGCAACTGAGCCAGGATGTGGTGGTGCATGCCTGCAATCCCAGCTCTGGGAAGACAGAAAACAGGAGGATCACTCTAAGTCTAAGCTGTGTAGCAAGACCTTGTACCAAATACATAAAATGAAAATAAGTAAACAAATAAATAACTATGACAGAACTGAAGTCATGTGTACCCTTAGACTGTGATAAGACCAGGGGCTCAGAGTCATGTAAGATAAACTTGAGTGCAAGAGACATCTTGGAAGAATGGGCAGTTTCCTTTTAAAGAATTTCACAGTTACTTTATTTTTCTACTCAGTTTATACTACACTTCATCTATTTTTTCAACTTAGCAACACAGAGTTTTACAATTTTCCTGTCTGTTTATAACATGACCCAGAAGTGCCCTGCTCCTGGATAGATTAACATGTTGTATTCAGTTTGCTTCTAACTGAACTGCTGAAAATTACAGGAGAAAATTTAAACTCACAAATAACTCAAACTGCCAGAGCAGAACACTCTAATTTGCATTTGGGCTTACAAACACAAACCCTTTCCTCCATCTTTCAACCTTTGCTACCCCAATAGCTTCTTGTTCAGCACATAAACTTCTAAACACATTTCGTGTGTGCTTCCCCATGCCTCAGTCCGCTGAGATCTGGCTTCTGGCCTCCTCACACTTACAAACTGCTTTCATCAAAGATGCTGCACTCTTGGTGTCAGCGCTGCTAAATCCTGTGGGATTTACTTGTGTGTTTAGTGGCAGTGGCAGCTCCTGTTGGACAAAGCCCCATGGATCTTTCTGTGCCTAAACAGAATCAGTAACAGTAAAGCTAATGTAACATTGGACCCCTCACACCTCCATGATGGCACTAGACATCCCGGAAAAATCCAGTCATTTCCCTCCCCTTGCTGCAGATGAGGGCTACAGTCCTTCCCAAACAAGCGGAAACAGGAGATTCATTACAATCTAACGTGAGCGCCAGAGAAGAAGTGGGGACACCCTCACCAGCTGTGGGAGGTGAGGTTCCTTCACCTTTCTAGGCCTCAATCAAGGCCAGCCCTGTCAACAAAAGGGAGAAGGCCTTGAACCAAGGAAACACTTTGGACTCTCTCAGTCAGGCAGTAGCATCATGCTGACGAAGCAAAGAATTTTCTTTTCTTTATCTCTTATTCCTGGAAGGTCCGAAGGTGCAGCAAAGCATGTTGTAGGACAGCAACAGCAGAGGGCCGCTAGAGACAGCCTCAAGGTTCTTGTCACCGTGTCTTTCCTAATGTGGGTCAAGGCATGAGACGCACAAGCTGAAGAGAGGTTGAAGCCTGAGCACTCCAACGAGAAGGCCATGAGAGGAGCTCCCGGAACCAGCAAGTATCTGGAGGACAGTGGGAGGGAGGCAGGCAGGAAGGGGTTTCTTATGTCTCTGTCCTGCAGTGCTGGCCTTACCGCTGAGTAAATTAACTCCTGTGGCAGAGTGAAAGCTTTGAGACATTGAGCAAGATTTAGAGCTTCAAAGCAGTCAAAATGCATAAAATAGAACTCCAAATTATTCAACGTGGAAAAACAAAGGAGAAAACTTCAAAACAAAAGAAGACTTAGAAATAAAAGAAAGGAAAGGAAAAGGTTAAAAAGAAAAGGAAAGAAAAAAGAAAACAAACACAAATGATCGGCAACAGATGCCAAACCTGAGAGAACTGATGCTTGGAATTATCTGTCAGAGCACAGCAACCACTGTCGGCATGGGCAAGAAGCAAGAGCAAAAGGAACCCTTCAACATTACTGATATAATTGGCAATGCGAGGAAAACAACGAAGTCATAAAAATGAAGAAATGAAGTTTCGTTCTAGAAACACAATGATGAAAATAAAATATTTACTGCTCAACACTCAAGTGAAGATATTAAAAATGAATTGTTGGATTTTTAAGGAGGATAAATGGACACTTAAACAGCATAATAAATCTACCGTGCAAAATAGCGTGAAAGTCATACAAAAATTTAAAAATAGTACTAGCATAAAATGCAGCAACTCTACGGGTAGGTACATATCTGAAGAATAAGAAACCCCCCTTAGTGCTGGGATTACAGGCATGTGTCAGTACCCAGACTCTTCTGGTCAGCTCAGCCCATAGTGGGGGTGGGGCTGGCATAACTTGTTATGCCTGGGATTGAACCAGGGTTCCTGCAGTTGCCTAAGCAGGTGCTTAGTCTGCTGAGCTATCCTGCCTGCCTGACCATACATCCTGTGTGTCTTCAATATACGTATCATGGTAACTTAATGTGGAAAAACAAGCTATGATGTTGTTCAAAATATCTGATGTATCCTTGATGTCTGTGAGAAACACACTCAGTTGTCCAATTCTACAGAATGAACATGGAGACAAAAAGCACAATGAAGGCAAGGCTGTAATATTAGTTTTACAAGACCAGGTGTCTGATAGAGAGGCCACTCAACAGTTACACAAACCATTCATTTCCTGGTGCACAGATGTCAACCTCCCCCCCGCCCCCAGTTTCTCATTGACTAAGCATTATGGGATGAACAATCTTCCGGAACATTGTTTAGGGTCCATTATTTCTTACCTCTCCCTTCTCCAATCTACACTTCTCAACAAAGGCTTTCTCAACAAGTGAATCTCTCCCCCTATTAGGGACTTTCTGGGTGCCTGGTCTTCATTACCTGTATAAGCCATAGCAGGTGTAAC
This sequence comes from Capromys pilorides, assembly GCA_004027915.1. Classification (NCBI taxonomy): domain Eukaryota; kingdom Metazoa; phylum Chordata; class Mammalia; order Rodentia; family Capromyidae; genus Capromys; species Capromys pilorides. The sequence continues at coordinate 10,495 of PVKN010032748.1, forward strand.
TGTTAGCAGTTCTCCACTCAGAGTTAGGAACGTGGTGTTGCAAAGAGACCATTCACACAGTAATAATTTGGTCCTGGATCTCAGCATGGGGCTTGGAATAAGACATTTCTTATGCTCAGGCTTTGAAAGACTAAGAGAGCAAGACTTTGCTTGTACTTCTGATTGTCCTCTATGCAACACTGATGGATGCTATGTCCTTAGAAACAGTGCAATGACTGCAGGCTGAGTGAAAGAGGCTTACATGAACTCTCAAGCTGTGTGAATATGAGGACATGAGCCTGCAGAAGCCGAGTGCCAGACGCAACGCAAGACAAGCCAAGGAGGGGTCAAAAATCCCTACATGTTGGGTGAAGCATGAACAGGCAACAAACTCCGCACTCCATCTCTTTTAAGAAATGAAAAGTGTGATCTCTATTAACCCACTAAGTCTCTGCTATAGTTTCGATTTGTTAAATTCGCCATGGCTTTCCTAATCCCAGTCTTTAAATGGTTTATTTCCTCAACTCATTTATGAACTGGCTCAAATATCACCTACTCCTTCTTCATCCTAGTAAAATCACGAATCTCCATTCACCATTACCTATGACTTCCCTGGTTTTATATTTTTACTTAATGTTTAGCATCTGTAATGAAGCACAGACTTCTGTAATATGCATTTGCGTTGTGTTTTGTCCCCATTATCTAGCACAGTGCTAGAAAACTATAGGAATAATTTAGCATTTATTTAATTGGATGTGACCAAAGTGTTCTGGTTCTACTAATTATTTCCTCCCAGCAATGAATTTATGAGCTATTACCACTAAATATTTATCTTTTGAAGTCATAAAAAGACAGATTGCTTTAAATAAACCTATATCAATTGATTTGCCCAGAGACTTTGCTTCCCTCAGAAATGTTATGCATTAAGCTGGCTGACAGCCTCATATATTTTCCATAGGAACAATGTGTATTGGGTGCCTGGGCAGCACCGGTCCCCATACTGCAATTCTACACCTAGTGCATGCTTCTTTGACATGTTAAACATGCAGGCAGTGGGAAAACACTTCTTTTATCAACGGTTTCAACTTCAAGTGGATGCCTGCTTAATATACGGGGCATTAATGCTTCCTATGTAATCTCAACAAACAGTCTCCTGGAATGTTTTCTACAGACGATTTTATATAATCGTTTTGTCATGCTGCTTACAAAGTACACAGGGAGGTAGAAGTGTGTATACAAAAATGTAAAAATGTTCTCAGGTGCAGGATCTCTTAACACAAGAACTAGGACTTGGGGTGGGGGGAGTAACCAGATGTGGCAGAAATAGAAACCTCAGCCAGCTGTTTCTGTATCTTGGATAGGGAGGAGGAAGAAGAGAAGTACTGACTCACCTAAAGAAGAAAGGGTTTCCATCTCACACATTAACCTGCACTGGACCTTAGGCCCTTGAAAGATGTCATTAAATATTTAGTGACTAAGTCCCTTCAATAAAAGACATTTCTGGAGGGAAGACACAAATGCCGGGCATCATTCTACACATACTCTTTGTCCTGATGGAATACCACTAGGTTCCACCTACTCTTGACCACAGACTTTATACTCATCTATGCGATTAAGAAGAAGTAAAGTGGAAATAACATTTCAATCCTGAAGTAAAAGAATGAGAATAAATCCAAGAGACATAATATTATGAATACTAGTGTCTGACCTTTAAAAAAGTG
>PVKN010032749.1:0-12189 GCA_004027915.1 Capromys pilorides
ATGGGTGTGATTTCAAGCTTTCAAAACATCACTGTCAGTTTCAGATCATTTTTTATTCCTTTGATAATAACACTTCCCTTTGAAAATGTGCCAGTTTATTCTTTTAAGAGAAAGCTTATCTGGCCTATAATTAGCTGTGGTCATAGAAAAGGATCAAAGGAGAGTATAGAATTGCTAAACTTTATTTCACTTATTCAATCATGCACATGGTTCTGATTTAGTTTCTCTGAGGTAGAATTTAGGGGTGCTGGATCTTCTTCTTGGTACAGAAAAAAAAAAGGACGAGGACTCCCTTCCTACCCTAGAAGCAAGGGCTGCCTAATGTCCTCTCCCCGGATGCTGGCTTTGAAGCAGCAGTCCCGGCTCCAGGTAAAACCATGAAGACAAAAGATGGCTCTGTACTCTGCCTCAGATCACATGATTAATAGGAATTTAATTGTGTGCTGCTTGAATCTCGATTCTTCTATTTAGAGACCCTTTTGCTGCCTTGAGCTCAAAGCCCTATACTGTATATTGATCTTGGAAATTATCTTTTGGTAGCACAAAACCAAGGCCTGGGGAAGGGGATATTTAAAAAGGTTAAGATGCAATATGTATATGTATCCATTTCCCATCACAAATTTTTTTTATATATCATGAATTTAGCCTAAGAAAAAAAAGATAGGGCTTGATCCATTCAGAAATTTTACTCTGTTTTGAACATGCTATGACTACACTTTGTCTCTGCTGATGCAGAAATATGCCTTATGGGTTAAACAGATGCTAAGAATATTTATTTATTTTTTTTAAAGCTCCAAAGCCAGCTTTGAGGCAGGTGTGTTCCCTCTTATACTTGGATCAAGCTGGTGATGGCTGGCCAGCCCATGAAACAATTTATTTTCGGATAGGACTATTTTTGGGTGATTAACTCCTTGAGTCATGTCACCTCCATCTAAATCAGGGATATGGTCCTTCTGCAAAAGAATTTAGGAAGTGAAATTTAGTCCTGAAGCGTTCAGTGGGCGTAAGACAAATTGTTAGCACTGTATATATAGCAAACGCCTTATAAACATGATACATGCCAGAAATAAACAATATTGTCTGTACATGATCAGCAAAATATGTCTAATTATCCATCTCCATCTCTGTTATATAGGATGTATAGAAATAAACAATACATATCCATGCCAAGATCACTTAAATTTAAATTAGATCTCATGTGAACGGGATACACACTCAGCATCATATATAGCAGCCATCCAGGACGGTGCCGAAAAGGCAGGCATTTGTGGGATGCCTAGAGGGATGTTAACTGGTAGATTTGGTACTTTGGGTAGGTTCACATTGGGTAGGTTCACATTGGGTAGGTTACTGGTTAAACTCCTGTGGAAGAAACAGACAGAAAGAAAAATACCATCACAGTGACAATGCAGATGTGGCAGAAGCACACAACAGTTGTAAATAAATTGGTTAAGTTCACAGCGAGACAACAGTGAACACTCAAGCGACACATTTCAGAACGCAGCTTACAGAGGTGGCGCTGGGATGGAGCTCGGTGCAGAGAGATGGAAAATGCCAGTGGGGGGGAAAAACTCATCACAGAGTGGCGTAGAAGCACGGACCCTCAAGGAGCACTTGCATACAGGGACCCCACTGCTGGGATGTCTCTGAGCGGGACTTTCAGTCTCCAAATCCACTGCCAGGTGAATGTAGACCTTATCTCCTACCAAGAACGTGAAGTTCGTGGAACCCTTGACATGCCCAGGCCTGGGGCCTTGGGGGAGTGGCTAGGCTTGATCCATGTGGGAGAGGTGGGTTGGGGGAGGAGCTCACCAACAGGTGCAGCGGTGTTGTGTGAGAAGAGGAAGGAACCCTGCTGCTCTGCGTCACAGTGGGGTGAGCATCACACACAGCGCAGAACACATCCCAAGATGTTTAGAGGAGAGGAATTTGAAATACTCATGGAAGAAAAATGATCAAAACTAAGGTGACACACCTAGTTACCCCAGGCTGATCACTATTCTATGGACGTGCAAATCAAAACATCACACTGTAAAGGAGTGCCTATCAGGGCTGGCAAGATAGCTCAGCGGTCTAAAGTCCCTACTCAGGAAAAAGCTCAAGGACCACGGTTCGATCCCCGGCACAACATGCTGCGCCAGCCCCACCCCCAGGGCAGGCTGAGCTGGCCACAAAGTAAAGTAAAATAAAGATACTTATTGATCAAAAAAAAAATTGTAAAAAGATGGAGATGGCAAATGCTGCAGCATTTTAACTCTCAGTGTTGCTTTCCGGTTATTGACCACAGTGCTACTGTTCACTGTGGTACCAGCCAGGTATCAGATAAACCTTGAAACAGGAGGGGCGGCCTTTGAGTGGACCCAGAGGTGCCCGCTCGAGGCTGCTGCTTCTGCAGTCAGCGGTGTACGCAGTGGGGTGTGGGAGCTGGAGGTGAAGAGGGGGGAGTCAGACCAGCCAGGACCAGCTTTGGAGCAGTGGGAAGGAACAGTAAAGGAAAGTGGAAGCTTTTTTGAGTGAAGGCCCTGTAAAGTAGAGGAATGTCTACAGACAGAGACAGATCTCTAGGAAAAGAAACCCACATCTGTGTTCACGTAAAACTCTTAGAGTGAGCATAGATACAAGATGGGCTTTGTGTCACAGAAGAGGCCTGGAGAACTGGGGTTGCGCTGGGACTCAGGAGGGCTGGAGCTGCGGGAAGGCCCAGGATGCCTCGCACCTCCACAAGAGATTAGGGCATGGGGGTGTTCAGTGTGTGGAAATTAATCCAGAGGTGTATTTTTCTATAAAAAATAAAAATTAGTTAAAAACAAATAGAACATGATAATGTTACCTTCTCTCAGCTTTTTGGTTTTGAACTGGTGTGTGGAAGAGAGGAGGAAGAGGAGGGAGAGAGAGAGAGAGAGACAGACAGATAGACAGATAGACAGAGAGACAGAGAGAGACAGAGACAGAGAGACAGATGGGGAGAGGGAGAAAAAGAACAGAGAGAGGCAGAGACACAGAGAGATAGACAGAGATAAAGAGACAGAGACACAGAAAGATAGGAAGAGGGAGGTAGAGAGGGGGGGAGAGGGAGAGGGAGAGAGAGACAGACATAGACAGATGGAGAGAGAGAAAAAGAACAGAGAGGCAGAGACAGAGAGACAGAGATAGAGAGACAAAGAGACGGACACAGAGAGACAAAGAGACACAGAGACAGGGACACAGAAAGATGGGAAGAGGGAGACAGAGAGAGAAGGTGGGAGAGGGAGAAAGAGAGACAGAGAGAGAGACAGATGAGGAGAGGGAGAAAAAGAACAGAGAGAGAGGCAGAGATGCAGAGAGAGAGATAGAGAGAGACAAAAAGACAGAGACAGAAAGATAGATGAAGATAGAGAGGGGGGAGAGGGAGAGAGAGACAGAGACAGATGGGGAGAGAGAGAAAAAGAACAGAGAGAGAGGCAGAGACACAGAAAGATGAGAAGAGGGAGACAGAGGGGGGAGAAGGAAAGAGAGAGAAGGGGGGGAGAGAGAGAGAGAGAGAGAGAGAGAGAGAGAGGTTCTACGGTTCTCTGTATAAAGAGATAAAACAGCACCCTGACTCCATCAGCGATCTCTTTGGGAGGTCTGCACCATGGCTTGCTCTCTGAGCTGGCACGGGTGCCGTGCAGTGGCATTTCCAGGGTGTTCCATCCAGCCAAAGTCACTGGCACAGGGGGGCCCAGCCTCACTCCGCATCTGAGCGCAGTCTTCCTGCTTGAGCCGAGCTGACAGCACTTTGGCAAAAGAGCCAAGGCTCTCTTTTTGGGCCTTGTAGGAGAAGAGCAGTGGGTTTTGCCAAAGCAGCTCTGCCCCGGGCAAGCTGTGTGTGCCTAACAGGACCTCCGGGGGCCTGGAGCCTCCGCCGCTGCTGCTGCCGGGCTAACTTCACGGGCAGGCTTCCTGCTAAGTTAGGAACCTCGGACCTCAGAGAAGCCAGGACGCCTGTCTCCTTCCACAATTTACCCTTTTCCGATGGCAACAGAGCCCTGGGCACAGCCCAAGGAACCTAGAGTGCAAGGCTGCCAGCCTGGCATCGTTCTCTTCCAGGGAACCGAGTTGTCGCAAAGATCTGTCCTTTAGAGTTCGCAATTTGGTGAAGCCAATGACATGCATCTCTGCCCGGGACTAAAGAGTGTTTTCGTGGGAATGCTCGAGTGGTGAGCTAGCTAGGACTATTAAGTAGAAGGAAAGAAAGAAAAAAAAAATAGAACTTTTCCTCCATGTGTCTCTGTGAAATGGGGAATGTGCCTTTGAATTCCGTCCCTGGAGGTTTTCAGCCATGAACACCACCACGTAGCAAATCCGCTGGCGATCTCCAAGGAGACATGTGTACGCCTATATAAGCAAATGTGATCACTAAATGATGCACACACTGAATAATGATCAAGGAATTAAGGGGTCTCAGAGATAGCAGGCTGGAAAGTTAAAATGTCAATTCTGGGCAAATTAAAAGCAGCTAGAAATGAAGAACACACGGATGAATGCACAAGCAACTTAATTTAAACATATTAGCGGATGGTAAGTACACAAATTAGAGGCAAACTTCATTTTTCACACAAAAATAAAAATGCTTATATTCATCAAAGCATATTGTAGCTGTAAAATATGACATTTTGCCTGGACTACAGTGCTTGACTCAAATAGAAACTTCTTCTTCCATGGGCCCTACCATGAAGGTCTACTTTTAAAATAAAACATCCTTGCTATTTCTGCTTTCAGTCAGTATTACTAATATAACTAATATTTCATCTAGATATTAAAACGTATTAGTAGCCAAAGAGGCCCATTCCAAGCCTAAGATGTCACCAACACACACGTGATGAGGAAGCGTCCTCTCTTAGCTCTCCTTTCAATGTCCAGCTTTCTGGAGTTGGCAAAGGCTCTAACTAATTATTATTTTAAAAAAGAGTCCTTAGTCACTACCCAAGAGTGCAGGAGTCTCTCCTCTCTGTAAGGATCATACTCGTGCGTCTCCGCATCGTCCAAGACGTGTGAATTGCAATTCTAACAACTGGTCCATGCTAAAAATGAGACTTTGATTCACTTTGGGGACTGTTAAAAAAGGAGTTTTCCTTTAGCTCCCATTTTTTAGGGCATTGGATTAAAGAATCCTATCCACTCCCTCAGGTGGGTCAGTGCCTCAGATGAGCACCCTGCACCTTTTCTACGGACAGACAGAGATGGTTGGGCGGAGTCAGTCTTTACTTCGTAGAATTAATTCTAATCAGGACGATGTTTCCAGGCAGGTACAGCTGTGGCTTCTCTCCAGGAAGTCTGCTCCAAGTTTGTAGGTGAGAGTAGAATTTTAGATCATCAACACTGCCTCCAGTTAAGAGCCATTGATTACATCAGTAGTCATCGTGCCTCTTCACTGCACTTAGGGTTTTGGATATGGAAGTCTCTTCTAGTGCCTGTCCTTGGGTCTAATCCTTACATTCAGTCATCGACTTTCTAATAGCTTTCTAGAATCTAGAGTGACGTTTTCATGTTTTATTTTTTGTCTTTTTGAGCCAGGGTCTCGCCGTGCAGTTTAGGTTGGCCTTGAGCTCACTTTGTAGCCCAGGCTGGTCCTGAACTCGCAAGGACCCTCTTCTCAGACTTCTGAGTGCTGGGACTACAAGCATGTACCACCGTGTCCCACTCAGAGTGACATTAAACAAGAAAAGAAAAACAAAACAAAACAAAAAACCACTTGCCATTCTTTGCTCTTGTCCAGCTTCCTTTTCCACGGACAGTTAATACTACAGATATACTTTAAAAAATTTGGTTGTGCACTGTACATAGATCTGTTCTTTATGTATAAACAGAATAAGGTCTTTCTCTCCCCTGTCCCATACTAATTGTTTCCAGAGTGGGGGCTGGGGAGTCACCAAGGCAGTATCACCCACAGAGTAAAGTTCCAAAGTTCATGGCATTTGAGAGCCACCCAGGCCTCTCTCCCGGCTGGCCTCCTCCTAGCGTCCACGCCGGCCCCAGCGACCATTGGCTGTTTCTTCTCTGTGCGCCGCCTTCTCACTTGTGCTTTGGGCCATGCTTCTTGCCGTCTCCCCCACCACGCTGAGACCGTACTCTCCAAGCCCTGGCATTCACAGTCCCTCTGTAGATGTTCATTCCCCTCTCTTCCAAGCTCCTCACGACTCTTTGTGTGCTCTAGGTATACCGGTAAGTGAAGCCATTCTTAGGTGTACGTTGTTCAGACACAGCTAGGTTGAGAGTCCGACTCAATGAAGCGCATCTCCGTCACTTCCTCATCGCTGTAGTTCTCCCACTGTACCCTTAGCATCTGCACCGGTGTCTTGTATATTTGCTCAGCCTGGGTGATGTCCTAGGATCCATTCCAGGTGCGAGGTGACCATCCCAGCAGTGGGGACCAGGTGTGGATTTGAGGATGGATAGGAGGAGTCTCATTTGCTGGAATGGTAGCACTGGAAAGCCCTGCTGGTCAAAGTCCTTGCTTTACAAAGGATTTTGTGTCTCAACTGAAGATCCTAATTCAGAAATCCCTGTGGAATAAGGGCACCTGACGGGTTATCAGTGGAGTAAGGAGTTCTGACTCCAAGTCAACTGGACACTGGGAATGCCTACAGTATCGCTCTGGGTCTCTGGTCACTAAGATTCAGTTATTCACATCTGGAAAAGGGTATCTTATTTGTTTGTCTATTTATTTGGTACAGGGTCTTCTCTGTATTTTTTTTTTTTTTAATGGCTGGCTCAGCCTGCCCTGGGGGTGGGGCTGGTGCAGCATGTGGTGCCGGGGATCAAACCAAGGTCCCTGAGGTTGCCTAAGCTTTCCTAAGCAGGTGCTTTAGACTACTGAACCATCTTCCCAGCCCTGGTACAGGGTCTTGCTTTGTAGCTTGGACTCTCATTGATCCTCCTGTCTCAGCCTCAACCCATTTGCCAGGCAGTCACTTAGACTGCCAAGATATCTCCCCAGCCATGAACATTATTTTATGCTTCTATTTATTTTTTAAAATGTATTTTGTTGTTACAGGGTCTCACTATACAGCTCGGACTCATAGTGATCCCCCTGTTTTCAGCCTCTCCAGCCCTGGGATTATAGGCAAGCGCCAGTACTCTCAGACTCTGTAGCTGGCTCAGCCCACTCTGGGGTTGGGGCAGACATAGCCTGTCGTGCTGGGGACTGAACCACGGTCCCTGGGCTTGCCTAAGCTTGTGTGAACAGGTGCTTTATTCTGCTGAGCTATATCCCCAGTCCAAGAGCATTATTTAAAAAAAAAAAAAAAACCCTTTTCAAATGTACAACTCAGGCACAGAGGAATAAAATGCATTTTCAGAAACGACACTGCTGGGGGCGTAGCTCAGTGGTACCGTGAGCAAGCATAGGCAAGGCCCTGGGTTCAATTCCTGGCTGAAATAAAAAGAAACGAAGGATAAAGAAGAGGAAGAAGGAAGAGAAGTGATGAGGCTGGATCTCACAGCGAGCACCTGTTCACCAGAGCACCCAGCCCAGAAGGGGATATCATTAAGCCACCTGGCCTGGGGATTTTCGCTCAGGGACCGAGGGACCATCCACCAGGGCAAAGGTCCTGGACCTAGGAGAGGGCGGTGGCCCAGCAGGACTGGATTAGGCATGTTCTAGAACTTCTCCCATCTCGAGGGCCATTAAGTCTTATTGACAAGGAGCTAAGAGAAAACAACTGGTGGGAAGGCCATCCACCCGCCTGTTGGGACCCCTGAAACCCTTCCTCAGGGGTCCCAGGAAGGTTGCAAATAATCTGCCAGACAGTGGTGGTGGCCCCCGACTGGTGCTGAGGGCTGCCCATGGCAGTCCTGTGCGCTGCAGATGCCATGGCCAACCCTGGCCCGCCTCTGAGATGCTGGTTATCTTCAGCCGTGCTGCTGGCCACACACTGACATTTTCCAGTGATGCATAAAGATTCTAGTCATGGCTGCATCTGGCCCAATGGCAACAGAAACGCAGCCTCTGTCTCTCTCTCTCCTCAGAAACACAAGGCTACCCCAAGAGAAAGAGCTCAGCCCTTCTACCCAGCCACCCCACAACTCACGGCAGCAAGCCCAAGATTTGGGGCCCTACGTTCTCTTACAGGGTCATGTTTTGAAGTAAGGGAACCTGAAAGATAAGTAATCTTTTTAATTCTATTTTTAGCAATCTCAACACATGGGGACCTCTTTCTAGAAAGAATGCTGTTCTTTTTTTAAATTTTTTTTTTTAACATTTCCAGTCCCAGTTACATCGAAGTGAGCCTCACATCGCACTGCTCACTTTACCTGTAACCAGGTGCCCACGTTCGCGACATCGGAAAAACAGGAAAACAGAACTACTGTGGACAGCAGTTGTTTGAGGGAAACATTGTGTGCACTCTGTGTGTGTGTGTTGGAGGATTATGTGGCTAAAATGGAAAAAAAAAATTAGTGAACCAAATTTACCTAAGTCAGATTATCGTTTTGGTGTGAGCTTGGATAGGATGCCAGAATGGTTGTGCTTTCCTCAGACAAAAATCTAAGGAGAAAGATGAGTTGCTATTTCTCTAGCACCCTGCTTACAAGAACGCGGGTGGCTGAGAGTCTGCGGCCTGCCTTCCTGCCTGCGCTGGGAGTTGGGGCGCAGCGCGTGCGCTTAGCACTTCCCGGAGCTCCTCTTTTGTGTCTTCCACTCCATGTCTCTCTACAGAGCGGCCCCACAGCATCCACACTCCCCTCGCAGTTCGGCTAATCAGTGTGCGATTTAACAGCACCCTAACTCAGCTTCTGTCCCGGCCGGCCAGTTCAGACCTCTCTGCTTACTCCAGGCCCAAAATGAAAACAACCACAGACTGGTCAACTCACAGCACAGTTTCAGACAATTGACACAGACTTATTTAAAAAACAGACACTTGCACATAATTTCCAGGTGATAATTCACAACTCTTGTCCCATTATAAAAATTTAGTCTTTCTAACTGAACTGGCCCAACCCATTCAATTTCTTTGCATCAGTTCAAAAAGAAAAAGCAACCAACCAACAAAACATTCCCCGACTGTGTCTTCCAATTGTGAAAATGATTTTGCTTCTACCTTTACTTCTGATAGTACTAAGAATATTTAATGCTTCCAAGGGAATAGCAGTCATATGTTTGGCTTGTGGAGAATTTAACAGATTAGAAAATGACTTTCTTGACATTACTACAGATCTTCATGACAATTCTCAGACCCTGGGTAGGGACTTTTTCAAAAACCAGCTTTGCAGATGAGCAAGCAAGTTTAAAAACACGAAAGCCCTGCCTTCTGGCTGGCAAAGGGAAAAGCAGACCCACAATCTAGGGCTCCTCCAGGAATAGTGAAGGGTAGCAATCATCTCTCTCCCATGTGTGTTGGCAGTGGTACCTTCTGCGTTTCAACTCAAGGAAGTAAATGCTATTTCAAGACCACTGCTATTTTCAAAATGTGAATATTACTCACTTATATCTTTTCCTTTTCCCAGCTATTCTCCAAATCACGACTGATTTGATTATCATGAGTAATTAATAAGCGATGGAGGCCTCTCTGTGCCTTTCACCATGGGGACTTGGTTCTGTATTCCTAAGAGTCAGACCATAAACCTGGGCACCATCAGCTAAAATTTAGACTTCCTACTACTTGAAAACAAAGAGCTACTGATAACCTTCTCTTGGTAGGGCTAAGGCAAAAACTTCTTTTGTGGCTCAAATAAGGAAGAGGTAGAAAAAGGTACACATGTAATATTAGAGGGAGGGTCTGGATTCACAAAACTGCTTAAAATGGGCACAAATCAAGACTTCCAAGCTGAGGAAGAGCCTTTAGAATATGGCCTTAAAAACTTGATGGCACTTGTCCTCATTTGCCTGGACTGGTTGTTAAAGCCCACAGATATTTATAAAGGAGTAGAGGGAACAGAATGATTTTCTCAAAGGAGTATGGTGGAGGCAATAATGTCAACCAATGCTAGGCCCTGTTAGAGAGTGGTGGCCACACTGAAAAGCGCTCTCCATATTCCAGATAAAGGAGTCTGAGACTGGCCTCTGGGAGCCCCAAGCTCAGGTCCTATAGTTGGCTGGGGGTGGAACTGCCACTGCCACTGCCACTGCCAACCACGTTGGGACAGGCCCTAAGCTCTGCAGCTGTGGCAATCAAGCAATTCACAGCTCTAAGAATTTCCCATGACTTGCCCTGCAGGAAGTCATCTAGAGACACATGGATATGCTTAGGAAAGTCAGGGTGAATAAGATTCTATATTACCAGCCCCTCAGCCTCCAAGAGCTAGTGGGCGAGAGAGTGGGGCCTGGAGCACTTCCTTGGACTATGAGATGAGGACTTTTTTTTTTTCTTTTTGAGGTTATGTTGGAAAAGGCTTAAACCTGGGAATGGCAAGCCGCAGCCCTGTCTGTAAATCAAGTTTTACTAAAACGCAGTCACACTTGTTTGTTCACGATCTCTCTTTGTGCTACAATGGTAACATGAAGCAGGTCAGACAGATTATGTGACTTGACAAAGCCTAAGTACTTACTATCTGCCCTTTTATAGAGAAAGCTTGTTGACCTTCCCAAAAGCCCCACAGAACACACTTCAGCAAATATTTCCTGAGGATATTATTCTTTGAGTAAAATACACAGTACCAGCAAGGTTGATCTCTGTTAATTCTTATTTATGTTATGCAATAAAATGAAGGCCACACTTTGTGAGCCGTTTCACACCCCCGCCACCCCAGCCCTCCATTCAGTCTGAGCACCGTGGTGGGAAATATGAGTGGCACTTGCTCTCTGCCCATGCTAACAGTGAGAACCATGTGACACCACCAGTCCATTTCTGCATGACTCTCCAGCCATCTGTCCCCAAATTCCGATAGTATCAAAAGAGGTGTCCTTACTTGACTGGTTCCCATGACTCCCGCTCAAAGCCCCTGTGAATGGACTGTGCAATAGAGGACTCCATCAGATCCACATATCTAACAACAAGGGGGGCAAACAGGTCCTGCAGGTGTTTGTGGAATTTTCCATTGCGCAAGTTATCTAGAACAGATAAGCAGAAGCTTGGTAAGAACCCGTGGCTGCTTTAGCGATGGGCTAAGTACAATGTCCTCAAAGAGGTGATTGTCTTCGAGGATCAATACCCTGCTTTGAAGGAAGCCAAAAAAAAAGAAGAGAGAGAACAATGTGAACAACACTGAAACCCCTGCTAAATTATGTTGGCAAGGAGAATAGAATTCAAAACACTCTACTTGTCCTAGCAATTCCTTTCCCTTTCAAAATATCTATCAATCTTAACATGCCCACATCTGGTAATCCAAGCAACTACTTTACAGATAATGTGCAATATAGGAAACATTGCTAATTGGCTATGGTCTTGTTTTGAAGTTCTGTATCATTTCTACGTTTTTTCTTTTATCTTAAAAAGAGAACACTTTCCCTTTTTATGTCACTCCTCTAAAAGGAAAAACCATCATGCTTTTAACACACACACACACACATATCCCAATCCACGCAATTTTTTATGTTTTTTTGGTGCCACTCCTTTTCCTCTCATTAAGTTAGCAGGAAGGAGGGACACACTCTCCACTGCCTCTTCTCCTCCAGCCTCTTCCTGGGGGGATCTGTTTTATGATCACTATGGATCTATTTCATCGCTATAAAACACAAAGAAATGCTAGCAGTGTGATTGAGCTAGGGACTGTTTCCATCCAGAAAGCGGGTAAGCTAAGTAATTTGTGCCAGTGTCCACAGACACAAGGGGGGACTGCTCTCCTCACAGTGTGCTTGGGTTCTTCTGTCCTGTTAGGAGCCGGCTTGCTGCCCTGGAGCGCTCCCTGCAGGGCTCACCCACCCCCTGTAGGGACTGGGTGCCTGTGGGTGTGCGAGTTGCTAATGTTAGACCTATGAAGAACCCTACCCGACCTGCGGTCTTCTTGGCACAGGGACCTCTTAGCACCATGTTTACCTGCAGACTACACAAGAAGGTTTGCACTGAAAGATGATACATACAGTCGGTACGGAGAAAATCATTCAGCAGCTGAAACACCGGAAAACTGTCCCACGTGTCTGGAGGCTGCACCTCTAGCGCTGCATCCATGTCTACGGCAAAGAGGGACAGGAACGTCTCTGCATGCTCCACCATTAAGTCTGACCACCACGCAAAGGCCTTTGAAATGTGGCAGAAAAACAGACAAAGAGGTGATGAGTTTCCTCCCCGCACA
>PVKN010032750.1:0-12191 GCA_004027915.1 Capromys pilorides
TAACCGCAAATCTAGTTCATATGGTTAAAGGTGGCAAATTAATAGTTACCCCAGTTTGTCATTTTCTAGACTGTGTTTAATACCATTATTTCTGATTGTACCGCTTTGGCCAAGGTAATGTAGTTGTTCTTCCTGGTATACCAAGACTGAGATTGCCTAAGAGTCAAAAAATTCTGGATACCAGTACCAGAGAACCAGGAGCTGGGCAAAGTAGGCAACAAATTGAAGAAGTAGGATCTGGAAACAGACTGGGAACTCAAAAGCCGGCTACCCCTGGAAGACACCTGTGAGAAGTGATCTTTTCCTAAAGGCTCTAAATACTAGCAATAAAGCAACCCATTGTAGGCAATTTATAAGCATCAACCCTGGAATTAAGCTAAAGGAATAAAAAAGGAAGGAAGGAAGGAAGGAAGGAAGGAAGGAAGGAAGGAAGGAAGGAAAAGACAAATAAGATACAACCCCAGACTTGTAATTTTCCAGAAGCAAAACCAGTGGGCAGTAAGGTGGAATAACCTGAAGACTGTCCACCTGGACTCTCTAAAGTAGTGACAACAGAAGCAACAGAGAAGATGAAAGACACTAGAGGAAAAAAAAATCAGAAATAATTTCTCAGATAAACAGAGATAGTAGCCATAACGAAATACATGCTTAGTGACTCTAGAGCAGATACTGACCAAAAAAACAAAAGTCGAAGAGCTTAGGAATATAATCAAAACCATGGACACCCAACATAGAAATTAAATCCATGATATAGACTCAAAGATATTCAAGAGATTAAAAATTCCTTTGAAATTATATGCAGCAAAATGAGCCAATATGAAGACAGAATCTTAGATATGGAAGACAGGGTTGTAATTAGCAATCATGAAAAGCAAGATTTCTTAAAGATACCAAGGGACAATGAGAAATCAACCCTGAAGCTGCTAGATGATGCAAAGAATAACATAAGTTTGATTGGAGTCAATTAAAAAGCAGGAGATGGGGTCAGCAAGATAGCTCAGCGGTCTAAAGCACCTGCTTAGGCAAGCTTAGGCAACCACAGAGACTGTGGTTCAATCTCCGGCACTACATGCAGCCCCAGCCCCACACCCAAGGCAGGCTGAGCCAGCCACAACATAAATAAATAAAGTTTAAAAAAAAATGAGATAATATAAATTACGTTTTTAAAAAACCTGGTCAGAGAAGTCATGGCAGAAAACTTCCTAAGCAGGAAATACAGGCGTGTACCACCACGCCTGGTTTTGGTGGCCTGCAGTGCAGTACCAGGGATCAAACCCAGTTTCTTGCACTGCTGGGCAGGTGCTTAGACCACTGAGCTATCTCCCCAACCCCTAAACTTAAATAATATTAAGTTTTTAAAAATCCAGCCAGTCTGAGCAAGAAAAGACTCAAATCCATGCAATTAGAAAATAAAAGATTGACTAAAGCACCTACTTCGGCAGAGCACAGCAGTGGGGTTTGATCCCCAGTGTGCTGTGTCGGCCACGCCCCCAGAGCGCTCTGAGACAGTGATTGAAACTGCGCGTGGTAACATGTACCTATAATCCCAGCACTTGGGAGGCTGCAAACAGGAGGATCACAAGTCTGATCTACTAGTGAAACCCTCTACACCCTGTCCTAAGTTTAAAAAGAAAAAAATATTAAAATCATAACATCCTGCAGGAATCCAACAAATCATCTATACCTACGTCAATATCCTGTACTCTGATTAAATAGAAAGCACAGAAGAAATGGACAGATTCCTAGGTGCATATGAATTAACAAACTGAATTAAGATTTTTTTAAAATCCTAAATAAACCAATATTAGTCAATAAAATTGAAGATGTCATTAAAAACCTACCAACAAAGACAAGTTCAGGTGCCAATAGATTCATGGCTGAATTCTACAAAAAGTGTAGAGAAAATCTGAAGCCTCCACTTCTCAAACTCAATAATGAAATAGAAAAGGAAGCAATACTCCTAAATGTATTGCTGGAAACAAGCATTACCCTAATACGAAAACCAGAGAAGGACCCAACCAAAAAAGAAAGCAGGCCGATCTCCATGACGAGCATAGTGCAAAAATCTTCATTAAGATATTGGCAAACAGAATTCATCTAAGCATCAAGAAGATTATACCCCATGATCAAGTAGGAGTTATTATAGGTTCCCAAACGGAAGCCAGACCAAAATCCAAAAATGAGAATTTAAAATGAGCCTTTATCACTGAGCTCAGGGCCACCGGTCTTTTCTCACACAGGAGAAGACTGGTCGACCCCCAGCCTAGGAAGCAAGGAGCTTTTAAAAGGTAAGTCACGTGACTCAGGGGTCTTTCACAGTTTAGGACATGCGCAAGTTGGCCTTGTGGGAGCTGGTTGAGTAAGCTGTTTTTACAAGATAAGCTTAAGCTAACTATGTTTCAGCCCTGAAAAGAGGGTGAGAGTACATTCTTTTAGAGTAGATAACAGGAAGCATAAGGGAACCTAATAGTTTTCCATAGTTACACCTCAATATTCAGTTGACCTGCTACAGAGTCATCATTCCACATGTGCAAATCAATAAATGTTATAAACCGTATTAACAGAGCCAAGGGCAAAAACCATATGATCATCTCCATAGGTGCAGAAAAAGCATTTTATAATCTCCAACACCCATTCAGGATAGAACCCTACAGAAAGTTGGACTAGGTGGTCTTTATCTCAATCCAGTAAAAGCCATTGATGACACACCAACAGCCAGCATCATATTAAATGGACAAAACTGCAAACTTCTACTCTAAAATAAGAAGCGTGACAAGGATGTCTCCTGTCAGTACTCTCACTCAATATAGTTTTGGAGACATTAGCCAGAGCAATCAAGAGAAATGAGAAATGAAAGAGAAAACGAGAAATGAAAGAAGTAATGATAGGAAAGGAAGAAGTTAGATTACCATTATTTGTGGATGATGTGATGCTCTATGTGGAAGACTCCAAAAACTTTCATAACCAAAACTCAGTAGCACAGCTATGTACAAAGTCAACACTGAAAAGTTAGTACCCTGCCTGTACACAGATAAACTCACTGAGAGAGAAATCAGGGAAAGAGCACCTTTCCCAGTAAAATGCAAAGAAATGAAATACCTGGGAATCAGTCTCATGGAGTAAAAAATCTCTACATTGAAAACTTTGGGGCCAGCAAGATGGCTCAGTGGTCCGAAGTGCCTGCTTAGGCAAGCTTATGCAACCACAGGGACCGCAGCTCAATTCTTGGCACCACAAGTTGCACCAAAAAATTAATTAATTAATTAATTAATTAAAAAAAAGTTGCGCCAGCTCCACTCCCAGGGTGGGCTGAGCCAGCCATAACATAAAAATAAAGTTTACAAAAACAAAAAGAAAACTCTGAAAAAGGGTATTGAAAAGGATACCAGCAAATGGAAGCTACCCCTTATTCTTGGATAGGAGGATCATAAATGGTGGCAATGGCCGTGCTTCCAACATTGTTATACAGATTAATGAAATCCAAATCAAAATTCAAGCAGCATATTTCACAGAATTAGAAAAAAAACCTTCCTAAAATTCATTTGGAACCAGAAGAAACCTAGAATAGCAAAAACAATTCTGGGCAACAAAGACAAGAAGGCATGGAGTATCACAAGTCCTGACTTGAAACTATACTATAAAGATACTGTGATAAAAACAGCATGGTACTGGCAAAAAAAAAAAAAAAAAACAGACCCGAGAAACAGTGGACTAGATCAAAAGAAATAGAAATAACTCTGGACATCCTCAGCCACCTTTTCTTTGATAAAGGAGTCAAACACCTTCACTAGAAGAATGATAGCCTCTTTAATAAATGTTTCTGGAAAAATCTGGCTTTCCAAATGCTGAAGATTAAAACTAGATGCGTAAAAAAGAAAACTAGATACATATCTTTCCCCATACACTAATCTAAGATCAAAATGGATCACAGATGTAAATATTAAAGCAGAAATCCTAAATCTGCTGATAGAACTCTTGAAGACACTGATGTAGTCTAAGACTTTATGACCAAAACCCCAGTCACACAGGAAATATCACAGAGAATCAATGACTGGGATCTCATCTTATTAAAATGCTTTGGTGCAGCAAGAGAGCAGTGAAGAGACAAACCACAGGGTGGGAAAGAATTTTTTCTAGCTGTTCCTTAGACAAAGAACTAATATCTAGAATGTGTAAAGAGGGGCCGGCGAGATAGCTCAGTGGTCTAAAGAGTCTGCATAGGCAAGCTTAGGCAACCACAGGAACCGAGGTTCGATCCCCGGCACCACATGCTATGCCAGCCCCACCCCCAGGGCAGGCTGAGTCCTGAGTCCTTTATAAATAAAGTTTAATAAAAATTTTTAAAAGCGAGGAATATATTTCCCAGCTGCTCCCCTTCTTGATATATCCCTAAAAGAATAAAAGCATCATGCCTTAGTGATACATGCACACCTGTGTTTCTGGAGGCACAGTTTATAACAGCTAAATCTTGGAAACAGCCCATATGCCCATCAACAAATGAACGGATAAAGACATGTGGTTTTTATACAATGAGATATTACTTTGCCATAAAGAAAGATAAACTTGTTAATCCTGAGGAAATTTGACCTTGGAAAATACAAAAAATGAAAGTTTTGTTATGCAAGTCTTGCTTTAACTTGCCCTCGATCACCCAGTAGAAAAGCTTAATTATGAGGCATAAAACGCAGAGCTAGATTAGTATGATGAGCTGTAAGAGGCTTATACCAACAGCCTCCAACATTGCCAGTTTCACCGGTAACCCACTACAATTATGGAATGTTGGACTATGTATACAACTACTTCCTCTTGGTTCAAAGAGAAGAAATTTTTTTTCTTTTTTTTCTTTCCTTACTAATATTGATTAGAAAGTTTGTCACGTCTACACCTTGTGCTCTGTATAACTATGAGGACAACAATATGCAATGTGTCAATTATTGCAAATGTACTACTAACATGTTTTGAAGCTATCATATTGTTATTTCTTATTAAAAGTAATAAAGAGGGGGCTGGGGAGATAGCTCAGTAGAATAAGTGCTTGCCTGGCAAGCACAAAGACTTGAGTTCAATCCCCGATTCCACCAAAAGGAGAAAAAAAAAAAAAAAAGTAATAAAGAAAGATAAGCTTGACACATTTCTAAGTAAGTGGACGCACCTCATACTCTCGAGCGAAATAAAGTGGACACACAT
This sequence comes from Capromys pilorides, assembly GCA_004027915.1. Lineage (NCBI taxonomy): Eukaryota > Metazoa > Chordata > Mammalia > Rodentia > Capromyidae > Capromys > Capromys pilorides. Next base: position 5,188 of record PVKN010032750.1, read on the forward strand.
TTAAATACCATATTGTTCTTGGTGTGACAAACTAGAAGTGTAATTAAGGACCAACATGTATAGCAGATGTTGGGAAATGGGAAGAAAATGTTCATATTTTAAGGGGAACCAGAAAGGGTAGAATATGGGAAAAGAAGCGGGCAGGGGGAAGAGCAAAGAAGACAAAGCAGAAACAAAGGCTTTTGTAAACAAGAAGGCTCCAGAAGAGGTCTTGCAGGAAGGGTATCGGGATGGAAAAGAAAGACTCAAGGGAGATCACGTGCAGGTACAGATTCCCTGTGACGATGTGATCATACCGTGTGCCTGAAATGTGCCAATAAATTTAATTAGTGTCTTAACATGCCAGAAATTGACAGGCACTAAAGTACCAACAAACACTTTAGAATTGGAGCGCTCTAGCTTTGGAGGTAGGGACTAGAATGTGAGGAAGGATAACCGAAGAGAGGGCTGAGCAGCCAGAAGACAGCTGGAGGCGGAGCCCAAGCTTTACCAGCAGGGCGGGGCTGTCACATTTTCCCTCTGGAGGTCAGAAGTAGCTGCTGCCCTACTGTTGCTTCACGTCCTGCCCGTGTGGGGACCACAGAGCTGGTGCCACTCAAATACAGTCTTATCTAGGAAGCACTGGGAGAGAGGCAGCCGTGCAAATTAGCACTTGAAAGGTCAGCAGATAAGTCACCTGAATGCGTCTGGGACCAGCACGAGGCCTTTGGGCACAGTCCAGCGCTGGTGTGCCGCTGTTGTATAATATACTGTATTTAGAATAATACTGGCTACAAGGATGTGTGGTTCTTACATCAGAGAATATATTCAAGTGTTCCTTTCCTACCACATGCTTTACCTGATAAGTACCATAAAGAACTGTGTGCATTTTACCAAACTGTGTACAGTAGAAACAATGCAGGCATGAGTGCCCTTCACTCTACTAATATATTTCAAAACCAGGTGGATATCTAATGAGATTTTGATACATACAAAACTAGAAATGATCTCATGTGTTATCTGGTACGTGTTCGAAATCTGAAAAGCAAATCGAGACCTGTTGTTATTGGGAGAAATTTTAGTGTACAGTTTTTCGTGGTGACAGCTTGGGAGTACATCTCAGAAGCCTGAAAATATGCGTATCATGTGACTCAGTCTCTTTACTTACAGGAATCACTCCTAGGGAATAATTTAACATATGCACAAAGGTTTACACACAAGGACTTATTTTTGGCAGTGTTGAGAATCAAATACAGGACCTCACATATGCCAGGCAAGGGAAAGATCGCTGAGCTACCCTCTCTCCCCAATGTAAGTTTCTTTATCACAGCACTGATTTTTTATTTTTTTTTTTTTTTTTTAACGGGACCAGGGTTCAAACTCACGACCTTGCACTTGCCAGACAGGCACTTGTGCCATGGAGCTATCTCTCCAGCCCCTCTTTTTGCCTATTCTTTTTTTTTATTTCAGAACCAGGAACTGAACTCAGGTCCTTGCATTTGCAAGGCAAGCACTTATTCTACTGAGCTATCTCCCTAGCCATTTGGTTTTATTGAGACAGGGTCTCAGTGCAGTTCAGGCTAGCCTTGAACTCACTTTGTAGCCCAGGCTGGTATCAAACTCATAAAGATCCTCCTGCCTCAGCCTCCCAAGTGGTGAAATTACAAGTGTGAGACACAATGCCCAGCTAGAACTGGTTCTTAAATTGTTAATTTTTTTTAACTTATTTTACAGTTTAAAAAAAAGTGCAAAAATAATAAACAATTTTCACAGAGCCTTTACCAAGCTTTTCTAATCATTAGCATTTTTCATAATGATAGCACCATTAACTGAACCAGGAAATTATAAATATATAATTTTTGTCAACTCAAAAAAAAAAAAAAGGTGAAAATCAGCAAATTAATATTGACAAAATACTGATAATGGAGTTGCGGGCCTCATTCAGATGTTGCCAGATATCCCACTAATGTTCTTTTTCTGGCCCGAGCTGTCGCCCGGCCCCTGCGCAGTGCCTCCTGTCACATCCCCCGTCCTCCTCCAATCTGCTCCAGCTCTTGCGTCCTTGCCTTTCATAACGTCGACACCCTCAACACTTTTGCAGCGCGCTGCCTAGCTGTTCTGTAGAATGTCTCCCAGTTTGCATTTGACTAATTTTTCCTCATGATTTAATTCAAGTCATGCATTTTTTGGCAAGGACACCACAGAAATAACATTATGCTCTTCTCTGTGCAGTCTATCCGGAGACATATGATATCAATTAGCCTCATTAGCGGGAATGTTAACTTCGATTCACTTCGCTTGGTGAAAATGGTGCCTGCCAGGTCTCTCCATTACAAAATGTTTTTACCTTATTAATGAATAAATCTCAGAAAGAGATACTTTGAGACGATGGGTCTTTCATATACCCATTCATCCTGCCTGGGGTGGACTAGTCCTATTTTTGTCACTGAGACCTAATTCCCTACACCCACAACTTAAAGGGGAAAGGTTTATTTTAGCTCACAGCTTTGCTGGCTTTAAGCCCTGGTTGGCTGACCTGCTAGAGGGACTGTGGCCGGCAAGAGGTAGAGACGAGCAAAGCCTCCTGTGTCCAGAGGCTGGGCCTGGTTAGAAGGGGCGCGTCCCTGGAGCATCACCTGGAAAGAGGTGCAGTATGGCTGCCACACGAGGCTTTAGGGGGGCATTTCCACTCTAAACCCAAATAGTGTTTTATTGTGGTGGCAATCCTCCTGCCTCAGCCTCCCACGTACTGGGATTGCAGGCGTGTGCCGCCACACCTGGCCTAGTTTTGGTTTAATTCTTTATAATTGGAGTTCTATTATGAAGTGTTTATTCTCCTCTCTTGTTTCTTTTTTTTTTAACTTGGCATCATATAGACATCAAAATATCTTATTGTATAATTAAAATATATCATTTATTTTGTTGTTCAGATTGACCCAGGTTTGGTATTTGGAAGCAACTTCAAATTAGTTCTTTTGCACTTTCAGTGTGCTTCCACCATTTCAAGCATGGAGAACGTTACCAGGACGCTAACAGCGAAGATCTTTTTCACTTTTCCGACGCCAGGGATTGGACCCAGGGCCTCACAAAGGATTAGCATGCGCTCTCCATCTGTGCTATGTCACTACCCCGCAAGAACTGATCTTTAAGACGCACTAACGTGACGGTCCCCTCACTCCCAGGAGCCTCCTCGCTCCTTTTCTTCTATTCTTTGCATTGTTTCTATATTTTGCAAATAACTTTTCTCAGCTTCTGTCTCATTTTTTTCTGTATTGTTCTTCCTTTTTCTCAGAACTTCTCTGAGATGTCATTCAGTTGACATACCATGCAGCTAACCTGTGCGAGGTCTGCAATTTCATGATTTTTACTATATTTGTAGTAAAATGTGTTTAGTAGTAGTAAAAAGTGTTTTAGCCATCAACAAAATTTTAGAATATTTCTTAGCATTTTCTTTCTTTCTTTTATTTATTTATTTATTTATTTGTTTGCTTGCTTGTTTCTTTATTTATTCATTTTGTGGCTGGCTCAGCCTGCCCTGGTGGTGGCGCTGGCGCAGCATGTGGTGCCGGGGATCGAACTGCAGTCCCCACAGTTGCCTGAGCCCTCCTAAGCAGGCGCTTTAGACCACTGAACCATCTCGCCGGCCCCTCTTTTTTTGTTTTTTGTTACATATTTAGTACAGGGTCTACAGGGTCTCACTACATAGATCGGACTCATAGTGATCCTCCTGTTTTCAGCCTCCCAAGCACTGGGATTACAGGTGCACACTGCCATGCCCAGTCTCAATCACAGTCTCAGCACACTCCGGGGACATGGCCAGCATGGCATGCTGGGGATTCAACCCCGGTGCCTGCACTCTGCCTAAGCAGGCACTTCAGTCCGCTGAGCAATCTGGCCAGCCCTTCTTAACATTTTCTTAAAAGAAAAATATCTGTCTTTTGTTTTCATCCAACCTGTCCAAGCCAGAGACAACCACTAATCTGCTTTCCATCTCTATGTGATTATCCATTCTAGAAAGTTCGCTTAAATGGAATCTTACATGTGATCTTGGTATTGACCTTCTTTACTACCATTTCATTTTTAAGGTTCATCTGTGTTATGGCATGTTAGCAGTATTTTGTTTCTTGATCTTGCCATTGCATATTATATTCATTTGTTAAGGCTCCCATATGAAATTAACACAAATTGAGTGATTTTTAAATAGTGAAAATTCACCAGGCATGGTGGCACGTGCCTTATAATCCCAACACCTGGGAATTGAGACAAGAAGCTTACAGCAAGTTCAAAGCAACCAAGGCTACCAAGTGAGTTTGAGGCCAGCCTGAACCGCATAGTGAAACCTTCTCTCAAAAAGACAATAATTATTTATTTAAAATAAAATAGCATAAATTCATTCTTAGTTCTGGAGGCCAGAATGCGAAACTTTCAAAATATTTCTGGAGCCAAGTGTGCTGACACATGAGTGTAATCTCTACACTCAGGGGGGCTTTAGCATTAGCCCAGTGGTTTAAGCACCTGCATGGGCAATCCCAGGCTGGCACAGGGGTTATGGTTCGGTCCCCACACCCACCCTAAGGTAGCCTGAGCCAGCCAAAAAAAGCAGCTCTACACTCAGGAGGCAGAGGCACGAGGGTTACCGAGTTTGAGGCCTGCATGGACCATGCAGACAGTTTGAAGCCAGCCTGAACTCAAAAAATTAGAAATAAACTTCAATCAGCAGAGCCAGAGTCCCTCCTAAGAATCTTCAGAAATCCTTCCCTGTCTCCTCAGCTCCTGGTAGTCAACCCTCGCCCTTCCTTAGCTTACAGCTGTATCCCTGCAGTGTCTGCCTCTCAGTCACTCTGGCCTCTGCCTGTTCACTGTGACCTCCTTCCCCTGTGCCTATTTCTGGTTCTCTTATTAAAAGGTCACAATTGGAAACACAGCGTACTCTCATCTTAGGGGAACATCACCTTGACCTTAGCTAGTTAGACCTGCAAAGACCTTTTTCCACATCCTTTGAGTTCCCGTGGATGTGCGTTGCGAGTGTATACCATCCGTCTCACTGCACACAGATAAGCCACTGCTTTTTTTTTTTCCTTCTTTTTTAATTTTGAGACAGGGCCAGGGTAAGACATTCAGGCCAGACTCAAACTTGCGATCCTCCTGCCTCCTGCCTTGCTATCCGCCTCCCAGAGTGCTGGCTTACAAATGTGTAATATAATCAGCTCTTCTATAAATTTTTAGATCTAGTTTTCATGGTATCAGATGTTTACTCAGATAAGTTTACATAGGATAGAATTCTCCCACCTATTCTTGTTCCCCATGTACTTACTCAGTTCCTTTCTCAGGGTCAATCAGTAGCTCAAGTAGAGCTGAGCTTTACATCCTGTTCCACACACTTGGCCTAGTATACTGCAAACTGATTTTTTTTTTTTTTTGGTGGAATGAGGGTTTGAACTTACAACCTTGCACTTGCCAGGCAGGCACTTATGCCACAGAGCTATCTCCTCGGCCCCCTTTTTATTTTTACTTTTATTTTTTTTTTTTATCTCTTTTTATAGGTACAAAATATTCCGGTTTTATATATGCATCGTAGTTTATTTACTAATCTTCTGATGTGCATCTGTGTATCTCTAGTCTCTTTCCATAACAAATATGGTGGTACTACTTGCAGTGACCAAAATAATTGGAAACAATCCAAGTATTCATAAACCAAAAGTAAATAAATTATGTACTTATAAGATGCATGCATAATGAAAAGAGAATAAATTAGCTACCACTACCATCAACAGTGTGTATGAATATAACAAACATGATGTTGAGCGGAGTCAGACTCAAGGGAATATAAACTGAGTTCCAACCTCAATAGAGTAGAAATGACTCCAGTGAAATCAGCCCTTCCTCAGGTAGCAATTTTGACTCTGGCCAGAATATTATAAAGCTTGGGGCAGGGGAGATAGCTCCATGGCACAAGTACCTGCCTGGCAAGTGCAAGGTCATGAGTTCAAACCCTGATCCCACAAAAAAAAAATTAAATAAAAATAAAGCTAACTACCTACAGATAATAGAGATAGTGAAAATCAGGCAGAAACTATAGAGGAGTCTTCACGTGAGGGAGAATAGCCCTAAGTAAGTGTCCCATTTTGTGGCTTCTTTCCCTAGTGGACACCCAAGTGGCGCACCTACAGTTTGATAGAAAGTGCACACAGTGTTACTGCTGATTTGAAGAGCCAGAAGAGTTCGGGGTGACAGCATCAACTAAAAAGTTAGGAAATTCCACAAAGGAAAGAGCCATACAGACATAGCCCCCAGTTCAGGTAAAGACCCTGGCCGGTAGGCTGGGCACGGTTGTGCACTCCTGTAATCCCAGCACTTAGGAGGCTGAGACAGGAGGACTGTTGCAAGTCTGAGACCAGCCCAGGCTACAAAGTGATCTCAAGGACTACCTGTGAGACCCTGTCTCAGAGAGGCCCTGCCCAAATCTCTGGGCGATCCCTGAATCATACATGTTCAAGATAGTTTCCTAGCAGCTCAGAAGAATTGTATAAAGATTTTTATTGATCATTTCTGGTGCAGAATTGGAAATTTGAAGCTTTTAAATCTAAACTTCCTTTTTTTAAAATAAAAATCACTTAACCCTCTCCATGAAAACGTAACTAACTGGGCTTTACAACAGGAGTCAGTAGTGCTTTTGCTTTGCTTTGCTTTGCTTTGCTTTGCTTTTGAGGCAGTCTCACTGTGCAGTTCAGGCTAGTCTTGAACTCAAAGTGTAGTTGGCCTTGAACTTGTAGCAATTCTTCTGTCTCAGCCTCTTCAGCACTGGGATGCAGGTACACACCCGATGTTTTTTCTTTTTTTTTAAATTTTATTTATTTATTTATTTGTTTGCTTGTTGTGTTTGTTTGTTTCTTTATTTATTCATTTTGTGGCTGGCTCAGCCTGCCCTGGTGGTGGCGCTGGCGCAGCATGTGGTGCCGGGGATCGAACTGCAGTCCCCGCAGTTGCCTGAGCCCTCCTAAGCAGGCGCTTTAGACCACTGAACC
>PVKN010032751.1:0-12191 GCA_004027915.1 Capromys pilorides
ATCTTATCCCAGCAATTGGGAGGCTGAGGCAGTAGGATCACAAGCTTGAGGTCATTCTAGGCTGGCTAGTAAGTTCAAAGTCAGCCTGAGCTATATAGCAAGACCCTGTCTCAAAAAACTATAAAATATGTAAGTAATAAATTTTAACCTCAATTCAGTAAAACTATATAGCACAAGTTATAAGTGGAACATTTCTATAAAAACTTCAGAATTCGAGGTGCAGTGTTTTTTCCACATTGCCTCATACCCTTAAGGTAAAATGTAATATGGCTATTGGGGGTATTATATGATTTTATTCTTCCAGTATATCTGTATTACATATTTCACTGTTTTGATGAAAGGAAACAGGTAAACTGGAATTATGTCATGGGAAAATTGAAATCACATACGTCTTATAAAATTGTCACAATTATGTAAAGTTTTGGAGGTGGAGTGAAGATGGCGGAGTGAGGGTCTCTTCGGCTGGCTATGTGGCCTCAGGGCCGGAGGCAGATAGGCCCCCAGGAGGTCACTTACCTCTGCTGGGTTGTGTGAGGTGAGCCAAGAAGACTAATGACAGGAGGATCCTTGTCATACAAGAAGATTTTCTTGACCTTTAGGTGCTCAAAACAATTCTAAACTCAGGATTTGGCAAGCATTGTCCTCTAGACCAGCGGTTCTTTTACTTACCCTCTTTCTATGGATAGAGGATAGGGATCTCTTTGTACACATAACCTCCATGGTTTGGAATGAAAAAGATGGCTTTGTTTTGTTCCATCTCTCAGCTTCAACACAGAGGAAGCCCTTAGGATGCAGTTATCTTGTGACTTCTCCAGGAAAAACTCCCAGCTGACATGGGGTTTTAGCTGTGCTTTACTTAATTATAAAGAAATTATTTTCCAAGCTGAAGGCATATATGTTTAATTTTAAACAGGTGCTTAGGTAATGATATTTGTGATTTTTTTCACTTTGTTTCAAACAAGAAGAATATATAAAAAACAAGTATGGATGACTTCAGGGGTTCTTAAAAATGTCTTCCAGCTTCAGCCACTATCTGAGAAGCACAGTTAAGACTGCAACAGTAGCTTCCAAATAGTTGTGATTTGAAATGAAAGATACGTTAAAATGTTACATATATCATGAACTTCTGGGTTATCCTGACAGGTTTACTGGAGGCAAAGGTCCACTTTTGTAATTAAACCTTTGATATTATACAGAAATATTTTAAAAAATTGTGTAAAGTTTTTTACAATCTTACATCCCTGGCATCTGTTTCAAGGGTCCTATCACCACTGCACATTTAGTATCTACAGTATGACCATGGAACTCAGGTGAATGGGCTCCTGGTATTATTTATGAGTGATCAGAAAAGAAAAGGCACATCAAGTAGAATCAGGAAGAATCCTCCTCAAGTTTCCTTAGGATTTTTCCCCTCCCACTCTGAGAGGTCCTTCTGGGTCTCTTTCTTTCTCCAGCAGTGAAATGCATCAAGTTTGGTCAGTATTTTTGCAAGGGAAGCCTAATTAAGAACATCTCTCAAAAAATAGTCAGATTCCCAGAAGAAGAAAAGTGCTCAGTGCTCGAGGTAGGCAAGAGAACCGTATCAGTGTAGGAAATGCAGATTTTCAGACCAGACTGAAGAGCACCCCACAGGTTCCTAAGAGAGGCTGCTATGCTGACTCTCACCTCTAAAACACTCTGAGGGGCACTTCTTGATATGTGAACTCACTGCCTGCATCTAAGGACAAGTTAGTTTTCATTGAAGTCAACAGCAAAGGCCGACATTCTCAGCACTTTACATAGTTCCTGTACTCAACTGTGAGATGGCTTTCCCCTCCTCTGCTCTTTGAGAGAGGCCTCATAGGGCAATAGCAACATGATGTTCATATGAGGATTTTTTTTGTTTTTGTTTTTGGGTTCTTTTTCTGCAAAGCTTTATTCCAAAAGGGCCCAGTCCTTCTTGACAGCTGCTTCCCTCATGGCAGTCAGCATGTTGCTCAGCTCCTCATGCTTCCTCTTGGTGCAGATGTGCGTCCCCACCATTTTCTTGATGAACTTGAGGACCTGTTTGTCCTATGTGCATCCCCACCCTTTTCTTGATGAACTTGAGGACCTGTTTGTCCTTAGAGACCTTGAGCAGCTCCATGGAACACCCCTCATAGGAGGCGAAGCCACACCCCTCCCAGATCATGTCCCGCATGAACTTGGTGTGTTTGGTGAGACGTCCACAGCAGCAGCTGTGCCTCACATTGCTCATATTCTTAGTCACCTTGTGGCCCTTGTTGAGGCCCATGGTCATGGAGTAGCAGAGGGCTATGGCTACTATTCTTTGATGGTCACTGTATATATGAGGTATTTTAAGGCAGAAAAATCTTGATGAGCAGGATGTGTCTTTCTGTGGCCATCCAAAGTCAGCACAGAATCCATATGAACAGACAGTCCCAAATTTCAGAATGCCCACAAATCAAATGAAGGACCAGAAAAATAGACTTCCTAAAATTTATGACCCCCAACTTCTGTGTATCCAGGAAGTGCAACAAACACATGTATGCGTAGCTTTGAAAACCAAGAAATGAGACAATTATTCATATTTATCTTACCAGCAGACATCTACTCAAAGAATCATTCTACTGTTGGATACTCACTGACCTTGGCAATATTATGTGGTGAATAGTTTCCCATAGATGAGCTATTCTTGAACAACTTTCTAGTTGTTTGGAAACTGGATTTTTGTTAGTAGCAGGTCTTTTCATTATGGTTTAGTATATCCTGCTGTGCTTTTTTATAATACCATTTTATATTATTTACATTAATTTTGTTGCTTTTATAAGTATTTCATTTTTTTTAACTTTCATTAGTACATGTTTGTAGTACATAATTACATTCACTGTGGGTAATTGATACATGAACACGACACATTTCAGTTCCCTTCTTTTCCCGCCTCCCTACATTCCCCTTTTATTTTTCTAGCATAACATTCATTTATTTATAAGACCCTATAAAATTAATTATCATCTATACAGATGGGAAATCAGACTAATATGCCAAATAATATATAAAGCTATAAGACAATTATACTAGGTCAAGGCAAACTTTTAAATACACTCTCTGTACTGTATTACAATCTTCTTACTCTTCCTATCTTTTGTTTTGAACTTTACAAATATCTACACACACACACACATACACATACACACATGCACACATATGTTGAGCTTTTCATGTAAGAGAAACCATGTGATATTTAAGTTCATGTGTCTGAGTTACTTTACTTACAATTATGGTCTTAAAGTGCATCCATTTTCCTATAAATGGTGGAAGTTTATCATTTTAATGGTAAAATTATACTCCCTTAAAAATAAATCTTGGGTGTGAACCTTTTAAAAGATGTAGAACCCCATTAAGTCATTGCTTTGCTATTTTAAACTGTTAGGATTAGTTATTCCAAACTTTGGTACAGAAAATCCAATTACCTTTGCCCATGTAACTCACTGCCTCAGTAACTGTCCCCAAGGGGCCATTTCACTGATGAAGCAACCAGGAGACTCTGACATGTTTTCTCCTTGGACGGGTTACTGTTCTGTGCATTTATTCTAAGTTTCAACACTTACGTAGTTGTCTGGAAGAAATGCAGCTTCATAAAAGAATACTCAAAATGATCAAGATTTTTTTTCTTTCTCCATATTAGGTGTCATCTCACTGAATACAAACATGGAGGATAATTCAAAGAGGTGTAAAAACTTAAGCAGACATTTTCAATAGAAGCCAAAAATAGTTTTCACTGCTCATTTCTCTATCTTCTTAAACTCATCTTATACCTTCATAAAGTCTAGGCATGCTGACATCAAAATAGGTTATGAATTTAGAGTATTCTTTGAAGGTTCTCTCTACTTGAAAAGATTCCATCCTAATATTTTTGTTAATGTATTTATATTTTCCTCTTGTTATGAATCGTGAGTTCAACAAACTAAGCGTATTCATCTGCAGATTTATTGTCCCATGTCCTTCTCTTGTCTTGGAATAGACTTTGACTAGTGAGGCATGCAGAGAAAAAGTAAAACAAGAGGGAATTTACTTGTAGCAATACTAATATTAAAATAAATATCTCTCGCTTCCTGCCAGAAAGCACTTATGATGGTTGGACTCTTTTGTACTAAAAAGGAAAGCAAATGGGTGGGTGGGCCACATCAAATAAGTACTGTACCATACTAATGTAATTTAGTAGAAATAACATTGCTATAGAAAGTTAACTACAAAAATATCCTCTTTTGCATGTGACTGTTACATAAAAGGACACAGTGATTATTGTACCCATGTGCCTACTTTTGCTTTTCTTAAGATAGGAAAGATGTAAGAATAGAGGATTCAGAGATGGATTAAAAATATATAAAATATAATTAAGTCTGTAAATAATAGTTGACATAAGTAGAATATTATATTGCTCTCTATATAACAAAATGAAATAGTTCTATACTGACAGTTAAAGTGGATCTGATTTGTGAACTGTGAGATAGTAGCCATGACCTAATTGAATGAATTCACTATTAACAAATCTATAACCAGGTGACTGAAATCTGTAGTCATATAAAGGCAGCTTAACTGGTTCGCCTTTTGTTATGTAGGGAAAGAAGGTAAACTGCTATGGGACTGATCTATGGGTAGCAGTAAGTGCCCCCGGGTGCAACACCAATGCTATGCCAGTGTCTGCTGAACAGATGCTTGTATGCAGAGTACGGTACTAACTAAATGTCCTGGGCCATTGCAAATCCTACATAGCAAATTTTACGCCTGTAACTTCCAGAAGAACCATTCTTTGTAGTGTTTGGTCACAAGATTTACTTCTAAACTCATCTGTTTCTGTCTGAGCACATTGGAGACTATCCATAAGAGGAAGACCTAAAGAAGAGGAGAGATTGAATCTGACTAATCTGTGATAGAGTGCTGTTATGATGGAAGAGCTGTTTCAACTCTTCATCTTTAGTTGGGCTCTTTGTGTTCTGGAGGTAGATTGGCAGTTTTCAACCTCCAGGGGCCAGAAATAGAGAAAATGGACTTGAATTATATAATGTTGGTTAGTTATAATGAAGAACGTCAGGTTGGAAAGCATATTTGAATCCTAGAACAAGATCTTCCCCAGTTTTTTAATCTTCATTCCAGTAAGATTTAACAATACCACAATTATGTATGCAGCTGTGAAACGTTAGAGTGCCTATTTCTTCTTGTTTACTAGCAGAGAAGTTTTAGAAAGCAGTTTCTGAAAATTCTTTCTATCCATTAACACAATTGGAAGGACCCCTTGAGATCTCTTACAGTTCTAAAAATTTTTGACTACTTATAATTTCTTCTTTATTTTGGAATTTAATAGACTTAAGCATGGGGTCCCCTTTTTCTCAACTACATTTAAGTTTTTATTTTTCTTACGGCAAGGAGTCATCTTTACTCTTCCAGTTCACTTAGGATCCATTCTGTAAGATGCTATATTTAGCATTCCTTGCTGACTTTTTGTTTGTTCATTGATTCCTTTTCCTATTAACAATTGTTGCCAGAGTCCTAGGCCAATGGCTTGACTCTGGGGATCCCATCTAGATTATGCCATATTCAGTTTCCAGAGTTACCATTCTAGAAAGAAACAGGGAAGCCTGTGTTCTGAACCCTATCTTCAAGGCATTATCAGAACTGGGTTCTTGGGTCCCAAAACCAGAGAGACAAGATAAAAGCCAGAGGAAATGTAGGCACATTAGACTTCTGCTATAGCCAGAAGGGAGGCATACCTCTGACCAGTGGGCAGTTGCATAAAAGGTAAGTTGCAGGGAGTATCTAGTCCTGCCCAGTCACTGTCTGAGCTCAGTTTTTGTTGATCAGCTTTGACTTCCAGTGTAAGGCAGTTGCTTAGGAGACTTATCTCTGCTGGCATCTGTGTTAGCAGGATTGCTTGTAGCTATTATATATTTAAGTTTGGAGCTATCTGTAAGCCCTGGGTCCCCATTTGTATCCTTATTTGATTTTGCTAAGAAAGTACAATACAGGAGTGATCCCTGGAGCTCCTTCCCAACATTTGATCATTTTATTCTTTTAGATGGTACTGTCTCAGGGGTACTGACAATAAATTTCAGATTGCATGGTGAAAGAACAAAGACAGTTGCCAGGGTAGTGGAGCAAGAATTATGCATAGTTAAGCAGTGTTGGTCAAACTGTGGTCTGGCTGATTATTTCTTAGGGTGGGCTCTGTGAACTCACGCTGGCTCCAGGGAAACCCTTGTTGCTTTGGGGTGCAGTTCAGTTCCCATCATGAGAGGATTACTCCCACTTGAGAGAGGCAGCCTTGATTGCAGAGTAATTGCTTCCACTTGGGGTTGGGGGTAACTTAAGTTCTCATTCTGCAATAATCTGCCTATAATACTATCTGTTCCTGAAAACATCTTAACTCTCTTGGTGTCTTTAATCTTGAAGGGAAAGGAGACATGAGAAGTTGAGCAAATTTAGAGCTAATCGACCTAGTATTGCCAGATATTAAACAGACACTCCCTAAAATGTTTAACATATCTGTATAAGTAACTGAGCAACTACAGAAATACTCCTGCCATGATTCAGAGTTTTAAGGACATAAAGGAGTCAGACACAAATGAAGGACAAGTGTAATTATACTTTTTTAAAATTATTTGGTACAGCGTCTCGCTATGCAGCTTGGACTCCTACTGATTCTCCTATTTGCAGCCCCCCAAGCGCTGGGATTATAGGTGTGTGCCCCAGGGACCGGGCCAGCATGACATGTAGGACCAGGAATAGAAGCCTAGTCCCTGTGCTTGCCAAAGCAGGTGCTTAGTTCATTGAGCTATCTCTCTGGCCCACTTTATTGGACCTTTAAATACCTATTGGGCATCTGCAGGCCCAAGGAAGGAGTCACTATCTTTCTTTTAGCAAAAGGAGCTTATAAGTAGCTGATTACCTCAAAAAACAGAAATCATGCTTTTAGTGACTAACATGTCGAGGGGCCTGTGATGTCTCTGACTCAATATGGTGCTAGCAGCTTTGTGTAAACACTTCTTAAGTGATTTATATGCATCTGTCTTCAATCAGCTCCAGAAGTCATAAATTGTAACTTATATTTTGATTAGTCTTATCCTCAGTTGGACTCCTTTTTTCCAGGTATGACTTTATGACTTTCCAAGTATAAGGAAGATATAATAATACTTACATAAGATTTTGAAGCAGAATTGTGTTTGAGGACTTTTAGACTCAGTGCTGAACCATGGAGTAACCTTCAACAAGTCAGTTAACCTGTCTAAATATGCTTCCTCTTATGTGAAATACGAATATTGCATACCTTGTAGGATTGCTCAAATTGAATACTAGACTATGAAGCATTTCATAAAATGCCTAAAAATAATGCTCAATGAATTAGTTTTTATTTTATTATAAAGTATAAATGAGACAAACTGCAACCCTGACAATGTTTTAGATGTTAACGTTATTTTCAATATAGAATAAAATTTATGTTCCAGGAATTTGAGTTACTGAAATTTCCATTTCATTGTTATAAAATGTAACCTAGTGTCAGAATAGATATTATTGAACAAACACTATTGTGTTCATGGCAGTTACACAGTTGTTTTTGAAAATCCTGATGATGAAGAAAGGGTAGAGTGTATTGTGGTATTTTTCTTCTAGTAATGTCTCACAGAGCTGTTTATAGAGCTACATTGATTTTCATGTACTTTTAGGCAATTCAGATGGAAATTTGGCCTAAGGGAAATCCTAATTCCTTTAAGCTACAAAAGACCAGCTATTTGTTTTTATTCTAATTCTTTAGTACATTGGGAAACAAGATCATTAGTGATCACAAAGACATGCTTTGTCTGCTCACACAAGTTAGACATACTGTAGGCCGCATACCTCTGTTAAATGCCAGTCTCTCTGGCTTTGGAGATGCTGGAGATGAGAAAGTGAAAATAAAATGCACACAGTTGGGGAGTTATCCACTACACTGGAGAAAAGAGAGGATCAAAACCTTCACCAATATGGACAAGGATAGGAGGTGAAAGAAAAGTATTTTAGTCCTTAAATTTAAAGCCTTGACTAGACACAGTGGTTCATGCCCATAATCCAACACTCTAGGAGGCTGAGGCAGAAAGATCACAAATGTGAGCCCAGCCTAGGCAATTTAGTGACTTACTAAGACCTTGTCTCAAAATAACATAATATAGCTCAGTGTGAAAGCTCTGGGTTCAATCCCCAGTTCTAGGGAGAGAGGAGGGTAACAATTTTGGAGAAAAAGACCACTGTTATAAATGCTTCATTTAGATTACAAAAATCATTCTTTGTAACTTTAGTAATAGTCCCAAATTGAATATTAACAACAAAGCATTATAGAATTCTTAAAATATCTTTTTACCATTTTATCAAAATTTCATTTATTATTCCTTCAGAGCAAGAAGATGTGAAATGTTACATTATGCCTATGATGACTGTTCTGGGAGGCAGATGGCTTCACCTCAGTCAGTGTGGCATAAGAAAGGGGCAACTGATGCCATACTACCTGATTCCCCGTCAGAAACAGGACCCTTAGAAGCAGACTTTGGGTTTATGTGGTTGGATGTTACTGTGTTTAGTTAAGATGTACTTGCAAATTAGTTAAGACCTCTGTCAGTTTCCACCTCATCATCTTTTCCGGTGCACTCCGTGAACAGTAGCATTGGATTGACTGTGGACACCCCTAACACTTTTACACTAACATTCAGTTGCGATTTAGTGGAATATGTTTATAAGGTATGACATCATATCTATTGTTACTGATAGCTGCCCAGGAATATTTCTATCATCCCTGATGTTCTGCCACAAACGCGATAGGGTCAGAGTATGTGAAACAGTCACTTCATTGGATAGAACGCTGCTATAGAAGGAATTAGATCATGGGGAGGAAGCAAGGCTCAGTGTGTATAGAAACAATCCTTGTCATCAGATACATGTTTTCTCCTGTCCGAATGTACTTAATGATGGAACTTGTGATTTATAAACAAATCTTCTTTTTTCCTTTTGATGAATATTTCTGTAATAGGGAATTTATTTTTCTATTTGTAGAATGTGGGTCCAGTACTGGAAATCACGAGGCCATCAGTGCATGAAGTCACATGTGCTGTATGCTGCTGAGTCATAAAAAACAACCAAAAAGAGATTCCTTATTTATATGATGTTACATACTGACAAAGATGGCAGAAAACTCCAAGTATTCTACTAGAGGGATATCACAAGAAAGTGTTAATAGGTGATATTGGTTCAAAGAGTAAGATCCATAAAAGAAAGTCTCCCCAGATTTGATAGAAATGCTAAATATTTATGTGACTTTTAGAGTAAGAAATATTGAAGCCAAATGTAACTTTTTTAAACTTTTAATAATGAAAAGCATATTAAAATATCACACCAAATAAAGATGGAATCGTTGTCCTTTACTCTCTAGAGAACACCACAAACCATTGTTGTATAAGAGGGCAGAGAGAAAACACTGCCGTAAAATATAGGAAATATGTTTATTAGAGATATGTGAGGCACTTAATGAATAAAAAAATCACATAGGGTCAGTGGGCTGGGACTGATATTTCTGGTATTTATCGACCTAAAAATCCTACTTGGTTGTGGTTTTTCTCATAGATAATTTTGTACTAATAGTGCTTTTTCTTAAAGAGGAAACCTCCCCAACATTACAGAAGTTTCAGACCTCTCAAAAACTGAATCCGCCTCGGTTCCAGTTCAATCAGTTGGTATCTGTACCACCTGGGAAAGTCATTTGAGATCTGATACCTCAGTTTCCTCAGCTATAAATTGAGATTAAGTTCCTACCTCATGGAGCAGCTGCTGGAAACATTAAATAGGTTAAAACAAGTAGAAGGCCACTTAACAGAGTACCTGGTGCAAAGGTAACACCCCAAAAGTGTTACTTATTACTGTTGCTGCTAGAGTATTTGCCCTGAAGTTAGTAAACAGTCATCTGTGAGTAGTCCCAGCCCACTGACCCATGTCCACTGTACTAATTCCTCCAGAAAAGTCACCACGCATGCTGGATACAAAAGCTAACATCAAACTTCTGATTCACTTCTACTCACTAAGTGCAGACAGAGATGCTTCCTGATCTATTGTATACGATGGAGAGCAGATTATCACGGAGCCTAAGTAGTCTTCTATTTCAGAGGGAAGAAATTCTCCTAAACTAACTTAGACGGCAGTGAAAATCCAGATAGGCTAGAATCATTTGCATGAAATACGCAGAAAGAGAACCTGTTGGAGTCCATCCTGTGAAGTCGTGCTGATTGGAGTCTGCGAGCAGAGGAGATGGTGGCTCCCGAGAGGGCCCTAGAAAGCCCCCTTGGGCACTTACTGAGCACTGCCACTCATGTTCTGCGACCCTGGCCCATTTTCAGATGTCCATTTCTTCCTCTGAGGTAACAGTATCCATATAGAGGTGCCTCACGAGGCTATTTTTCTCATCTGAATGTAATTTATTCAGTTAGCGATGTTATAGTCAGAACTTTATCCCTTGTAATCCCCTCAATTAGTATTTTCTTAAATGAGGTCACTTCTCTTTTCTACAAATGCAAACCTAGTTTCTCTGACCTTTCTAAAAGATGAAAACTTTATTTTATTAGGTTGTCAAGGCTTTCTCTACTTCATTTCAATATTTCAAGACCTGCAATGAAGATGATGTTGGTTTTATTAGTCATTTTAACTGTTTCATTTAGTTTCAGCTTTGTAAAGAAAGGTTTTGATGATGAATGTTTAGGTTGTTTGTAATAATGGTTAGCGGTGATGATTTTGTGATCAATCTGTCCTTCAAATGGTTTTCCTTTTGACCTATGTAAATTATTCTCTTGTATTAATTTGATTTTCCTTACATATACTGTGCTGGTTTCACCATAAAAGACCATTAAGCTGTGAGTTCAAATTCATTGGAGCCAGCATTACAAACCACGGCAGATCTGCTCATTATCCTGAATTAGTTCTTTACCCATGTGGAATGGGAGGAATTGACCAACAGACATTAATAGTCTCAATGTGAGACTTTATTATGCTCGACTGTGCTTATATCATATTTTAGTCTCAAAAATCATTTGTCAGGGCTTTTTATCATTTGATTTCCACTAACTTACAAAAATCCATACCCCGTAAAGCTTTATTTGTTACTAATTTGGAATTCAGTGAACTTTGTGTGAAATGTGTTGCAACTTAAACTCTGTAGTGTTCTACCCTTATCTCTTATTCTGTCTCCAAAATTCCCCGCTATATCCTCTAATCAGACAAAATCTTTAAAAAATATTTAGGTTCAAATTTTTGCTCTTATGCTGGGCACAGTGGTGCACACCTGTAATCCCAGCACTCACCACAAGTGTGAATACAGGCCGGCCTATGTAGTGAGTTCAAGGCCAGCCTGAACTACATAACAAGACCCTGTCAAGAGAAAGAGGGGTGGGGGCAGGAGATAGAGAGAGAGAGAGAGAGAGAGAGAGAGAGAGAGAGAGAGAGAGAGGGAGGGAGAGGGAGAGGGGCGAGGGAGGCAGGCACACAGACACACAGACACAGAGAGTCACTGTCATTGCGCCACTGTCAACTTGCTTTGCGAGGATAGTTCTGAGGGCCATCCAAATAAATGCTATATAATTATTTGGAGAAGTTATTTCCCAATCAGTAATTTCCTAGGACGCCAGTTCTTTTATTCCTAACAATAGCACTAGATACAGGCATCAGTGCCTTTTGCTGTTGGTGTCAGGCGTCTGAGTCCCCTCTGCTGCAGGAGGAGCACCATTTGTGCTAACACTGTGTGAGAATTTCAGATCAGATGCCAGCAGCACTGCCAAGAAGCACATTTTTGTGACAGCTAGATTGTTTATAGAACTACAGAGCCCACAAAAACATGGATACATACTTCAGGAAAAGAAAAATAATAAATATGTGGTAGCTAATGGCCACCACTGTGAGCACCTTTAGTAACTGTAGAGGCCAAAGGTAACATATTAATTTCATGGTGACTTAATAAATTTAGTATCAAAAGATTTATCAAGTTTTTTTTCCATGAAGTATATATACATTTTTGGCAGACTCCGTATTGCATATGTTCTATCCTTTAAGAAAGAAGTTTTGTTTTATTGTTGTGCTATTTTTGTTTTGACTTTGGTTTTATAACCCCAAAAGCTCACTTCTAAATATAAGTAATTGTCTTGTGGGCG